>JACEGR010009580.1:0-25372 GCA_014170235.1 Listronotus bonariensis
TATTGTATACAGGGTGCAATTTAATAAATGGATAAAAATACAGGGTATAATTCCTTAGCTTATTTTAGGAACAAAAGTTCATATGAATAAACATATGTCCTAAACCTCTAATCTTCTGAGATACAGATTGTTAAAATTTAAAAAAATTAAATATCCTAAGTATTTGTTATCCCATTTTGTTTTAATTTGGCAATATTATTAATGACATTAAGGGAGTAATTTATCACTAACTTAATTACATTTAATAAGTCCAGTGGCGTCTCGAGAGGCAACTGAAGGAATATTTACAACAATAAAACGGTACGCCACTGACTGTGTAAATGTGTGTACAATTTTTGTGCTTTCTTTAGATTAAGCAAATAAAAATACTGCTTTTATATTTCTTAATTTTTTTCGTATTTTGTTAGAATTAGAGATAAAAAAATCACTTAATTTCATATTTTTAGACCATAAAAGAAGCATTGCGGATTCTTTTTCTTTTAAAAATTAGGTTTTATAATTTTAAATTAGCAAATATGTAACAAAAATATTAAATTCCTATTTAAATAAGCTTTATATACAGTATAACAGTTTTTACTAAAATAGGTGTTTTCGAATTTTTGGTTTTTTAAAATTTTTAACACCCTGTTTCTTTAAAGTTAAGACGTTTAGGACATATGTTTATATAAACTTTTTTTTCCTATAATAGGCTAAGGAATCCTACCCCGTATTTTTAGCCATCAATTAAATTACACCCTGTATATATGTTTTCTGGTTCGACCTCTGTTAAAATCATAACTGGTGGACAAAAAATACTAGTATTATAAATTAAAAAAATATATATTTTTTAGTTTAGGACATATGTTTATATAAACTTTTTTCCTATAACAGGCTAAGAAATCATACTTTGTATTTTTAGCCATCAATTAAATTACACCCTGTATATATTTTTTTGGTGTGACCCTCTTACAATCCTAACTATTTGACGAAAAATACTAGTATTATAAATTAAAGAAAAATATATTTTTATAAAAATGTTGGCAGTGGCTAAACGACCGCCGACGTTATTTACGTATATTAAAATTGCTGAAAATCTAAATTAATATATTACCGACGGTGTTTACTTATTTAATCGGTAGACGCTGCCGTTCGGCGGCTATGCTTATAAAAACTAATAAAAACCGCCGAATAATAGTTAAACTAACCCTAATAATTATTTATTTAGCAATGACATAAGCGTTTAGTTTTATTGTAAATTTATTGATAAATATTATATTATTTGTTGATCAATAAAAAAAGAAACTGGAAGACATGTTTGACGCCCTAATAGGTATTTAAAAGGAGAATGTATTTTTGTTTTTTTTTACAAAAGAAAGAAGTATTTTAGCGAAAAAAAATGATGCTTACATAAAACCAAAACTAAAATATTAGGTTTTATACGTAATTATGCAGCTGCCTTAACGATAAAAACTTTAAACCCACTTTCTCAAAACATGATTTTTTAAATTGTGCAGCTATTGTAGCCCACGAGCTATGTATTTCTGCTCATACGCATAATTTTAGCTTAATTTAACAAAGTATACCATGTTAGACATAAATTACAAGTCGATTGTCCAAATTATCGAATATTGGATATTAGCCATAGAGTTAAATCACAATAAGCTTTAAACCGTATTATCAGGTTACTTTGTATCGGTTTAATTTTCGTATCGGGCTTGGCTCTACAATTTGAGTAGTACTTGATGACATTGTCATCAGATGCATGTTTAATTAACAAACCATAAATTCAAAAGGACATTTTATTTAAAGAGAAATAAACAGTTTGATTGTACATAAATTATTTTAAAAGGTAAAAATGTTGACTTCTACAATACAGTTTTTAGTAGGGAAGCTTAAGAGGAGGATTTCGGGATTTACCACAGCAGCGCGGCAGATTAATATACCGAAGGATACCTTGTATCCGGTTAAGTACCTCCACCAAATCTGCACGGTAGATTTGGTGGAGGTAAATTAATTTTACCGTTTGACTTTTTGCCTTTGAGCGGTAAAAATATAAGCC
Source organism: Listronotus bonariensis (assembly GCA_014170235.1). Lineage (NCBI taxonomy): Eukaryota > Metazoa > Arthropoda > Insecta > Coleoptera > Curculionidae > Listronotus > Listronotus bonariensis. Next base: position 2,039 of record JACEGR010009580.1, read on the forward strand.
CCGTATACAAAGCCGATCGTAAAAAACAAAAATATATCCATTAAACATTTTCAAGCGCGTTTGATTAGGATGCCCAGTTTTACAATATATGGTTACCATCACTTTTGGGTTAACTATTTTGGCAACACCAATCACATTTCGGTATTTTGTTGTTTAACCTATGGTTAGTGTTAACCAAAAATTGTGAAACTGGCCGTAACAGTGTACACTAATCTGAATATATAAGAGTGACGTAAAAAAGCAGAGGCTACAAAGTTTTAAAAAGCCGCTTATCGCACTGATGAAGAGGTATATAATACATAACATTTTTTTCTTCCTGTCATCCAAGTTTGCAACCTATAATAGATCTCTATGACGCTAGAGTAAATCATTATTTAGCATCGTGGGCTACTTTACTGTTGTCTGGGTATAGTCTTTATATCCAGGTGTTATTGTTCATTGCCACCTATACAGTAACCGCCATAAATATTAGACCATTTAAAAAACTTTTTGACAATTTTTAAAAACAAAAAAATTGTTAAAACATTTTTCGCATACACCAAAACTCACAAAACACTGATAAACATTTAAATTAATCATAGCGTTATACGAGGTAGGCACAAATTAAATATGCCATAAAAAACACTACCTTTATTTTCAAACTTAGAAAAAAAATATTCAAACCAGTTATTTAAATGTTATGTGATATCTCTAAAGCATTTTATAAAAATAAAAAAATAACCTAGTTCTCTGTAGAGATTAGAAAGAACTAAATGAATTGTCATAAATAATCTCCATTTCCCTTAAATGTTAAAATATTGTCAACACTTTCTTATTCTTATAGCATTAATTACATTTATATCAATTAAAAAAAACAAACGTAAGTTCTTGTTTTTTTTGCTTAATAAAGCTTAAACTTAAAAGTTTATTTAAAATGTTCCAAATCATTTTTGTCTTTATAGAAAATGCATAACCATTACAGATTTTTAAATGTATTCTTATGTTTTAGTTTCGTGTAAAGATCAATTCCAAAATTTATATATTTAAAACACGAAGCCATTATTTTTAGATACTTCGTTAGAGAATTCTACTGCACTGATTTACATGACCTTTTTTTGATTCTCTGGTTATTGGGACATCTTAACACTACTTTTTTTAATTGTTTTTGCCATTAATACATTATTCCAAGGGTTATAAATTTAGTAGGTGTGCGCAATTTCATTCAAGAGACAAAATAAACTGATGGTCATTCGAACGGAATAATTTAAATTTAAGGTAAAACTTTAATCTTACTTTTCTCCAAGACTAGAAAAAAATAATTTAGTGCGGTTTTCCGCAAATTTGGACGCCAATTATTAGTGCCTTCATTGCAGCCTTGATATTAAACTTACCTTTTGTATAAAGAGTGATAAATATGACGTTGTTCTTTTGGGAAATTTTGTTGTTCTGAACAAAATAAATTTTTGAATTTTTAAAATTTTATAATTATTAGATAATTATTTGTGACAAACAATTTTAGTAGATTTTTAATATACTTCGTAAATCTGAAAATATATAGGTTTTTACTAAAAAAGTGACGTTTTAGCATTGTCACCCTGTATAGCAGTTAAATGCTCTTAGACCTATAAACTCCTACTGTTTGACGTTTTAAGCAAAAAGTAATACGTTTTAATTGTTTTAAAAATTTTTTATACAGGGTGGACAAAAAAGTATATCTATGTGTAAAAGTAAATTTTTCGAATTTTTTAATAATTCTTGTTTTCTCTTATGCCATAAACCACAGAATTAGCTTTTAAAAATTCTAAAAGTAAAAATGGTAAACCTGGCAACATGGCAAGTATCAGCAACAAATTGGGCATTCCTCAAAACTCCTAAGTAGTAAATATTGTAAGTTTTGATGAAACCGCTTCTGAAATATGAGACAGTTTCCATACATTACGACAATATTTTATAGCATATTCAAGCATTGAACAACCATACAATTGAAAGAGCAATATTACGCAAACTAAGCAACGCAAATAAAAAAAAAATAAACCGTTTCGGTATTTTGATCCTCTAATTCCAAAAATAATTTTAGAATTTATAAAAGTTAATTCTGTAGTTTATAGCATAACAGAAAACAAGAATTATGAAAAAAATTTAGAAAATTTTGAAACATTTACGTTTACACATAGATCTACTTTTTGTCCACCCTGTAAAAAAAATTTTTAAAACATTACTTTTTGCTTAAAACGTCATAAAGTAGGAATTTATAGAACTGAAAAGTAAGCGTTATACAGGGTGATAATGCTAAAATGCCACTTTTTTAGTAAAAACGTCATATTTTCGGATTTCAAAGAATATTAAAAATGTGCTAAAAATGTTTGTCAAAAATGATTTTCTGATTATTAATACATTTTAAAAATTAAAAAATTTCTTTTATTTAAAAATTTGCAGAACTACAAAATTGTAGAAAAAAACAACGTTTTTACCATTCTGTATATAGGTGGTAAGTAATAAAATATTTTTATAGTCTTTGAGAAAATTAAGTTTAAAATTTTACCTGAACTTTAAATTATTCCGTTTGAATGTACAGCAGTTTAGTTTCCGTATTTTTTTGTTTACAATCGTATTGAAAGCTTTTTTAATCTTTTTTTCTACCAGCGTGCGGAAAGCAGCACTTTTCCGCACTAGTACGGAAAAGTAGAAAAATTTTAGACCAAATATTAGTGAGTGGCAATGAAGGATTTTTCATGAACTTTATATTTAAAAGAAAATTTTGCTTTGGTATAGTAGGATATTAGGTGAACGACGCGTAAAGCGGAAAAGTGGCATGTTCAGCACTAGTTAGGATATAAAATATTGTGTTATCTTTTCCTTTTAAACATTAAAACTTCTAAATTAGTTACGGTTTTATTGTTTATAATTAAATTAAGTGCTTATTTGTGTAGGTGCGCAAGTTACCGAAAACATTAAACCTGTAAACTGGGGATAATTGACAATGGATAACTTCTTAAACGAAATTTATCTTTAAATGGTTATTAAATAGCATTGTTAATTTTACTATCCCTAACATCAAACAACATCAAACAACATAAAATAACATCAAACAAGCAGTATGTTGTTGCCTATTGTGCAGATAATATTACATGTTGCTAAGTTATATAGCCAATTTTGGCCCGTTTTGGTATTTTACCATGGTTAGTGGGGTTCGGTAGATGGCTTTGATATTGATAACAACCTAACTTTAATATTAGTAATTATAAAACTGTATCAGCGTATTATAAACTAAAATAGTCTTAGAAATTCTGTCGTTAAAAAAGTGGGTGTAGTTGGCAATTTTTACGACTTTGTAAGCAAAGGTTTTTCTGGCATTAACAAAATAAAAATATTAATTTTTTTCCCATTAACAAGCGATAAACACTGTGGCACGACTTGCTCAAAATATTACAAAATGTACGATGGTTACTAAAAAAATTATGTGATAAACGTATATGCGCGGTATATACCTTACATGACATGTTGCATGTTGCGTGTTTAAGGTATCATTGGGGGACAATCTGCTCGACGTAACACAAAGGATGGCATATAAATACCGCTGCCAAAGAAATTTGCCGCACCTACTGACTTGATGCATTTTGTTTTGGTTTTTGTTGTTGTTGCGTCTCTTTTCTTTTTTCACTTATATATACCGTGTCTTCAGAAGTTCTTAGTTCTTACCAAATAAAAAACTTTTTTATTATTAACTTTATAAAAAAAGTGCTTCTTCATACAAAGTTCGGCTTGATGAGAAAATAAATTTTTACAAAAAATTATTGTATGGTGGATGTACAGAGTGGCTTGAAAAGACTTGTTTCCAAATTAATTACCAGTGTATTTCCTAACTACGACACAAAACTTTAAAGGATTATTTCATTTTGTGAAAAAAATAAAAATATGCCCGAAGTTGCTTTATTCGTAAGATACAGGGCGTTAAAGTTTTTAAAAAAATCGATCCTTTATAAATATCTTAAATACCTTTAAACCGATTCGGTAAAAATTTGGTACGTTTGTTTGATGTAATAAAGAGTTTGTAAAGCTTTAACTTCATTGACGTTATTAAGTTCAGTAGCGTCTCAGTGGGTACAAAAGCCAATATTATTAAGAGAAGTATGTATGCCACTGGCTTTTTATAAAGGATTTATATTTTTTCTGTTAAACAACTAGAAGTACAACTTTTCAGTATCGTAATGTCTTCTCGTATCTGGCTTCGTATTTAAGAGATTTGTAAAATGCCAACTTTTTTATGAAATGACATAAAAAATCACCTTTTTAAGTTTTGTACTGTAGTTAGGAAATAACCTGAATCTTAATTTGGGAACAAGTCTCTTTTTTGGTCACCCTGTACATCCAACATACACATATTTGTGTAAAAGTACATTTTCTGATTAAGAAGGGTTTTTTATGTAGATGAACTTTTTTTTTGAACTTAAAATTGGACGGGTTCTATATAGTATTTTTTAAAACTTCTATTAGCTTACCTCTTTCTACCTTAAGGCCAAAAAAGTTATATTTTTAAATATGGTAATAGAAAGTCATATAAATAAATCTAGGTATATTTTTAAGAGTGAAAACGTTTTTTATAAACAAAAACGATGTAAAACAACATCTAAAGGCTTTTCTCCAGAATAAAATTAAGAAGTTTATTTACCATTTTAAGAAGATTAAAAAAAAATGTAATCTCCTAGAATACAAATAAAGCATAAAACATCTAAAGAGTCTTTAAAAAAATTAAGATTTAATGTTTGTTTATTAAAGTGAACTTGTGAACATACTTGAAGGCTTTAAGAATAACAAAGCTTTAACATTTTTTGAAAATTTACGAGCAATAAGGATTATTTTCGACAGTCAATTTATTTCGATTTAGGATTCATGTTGAAAAAGTTTTATTTTCCAATTTTACACCCCTGCAAACCATTACCATGAGGAACTATATTTTCGGAAATAGGGAACCGGTGGACTATAGAAACTATTTCCGCACTACTAGCTAGTACCACCTAAACCCATGATACAACAAATACAACGTAGGATCTTGCACATGAAGTTAATCACGTTATCGCCGCCTCTGACGTAGTAATGTAAGAAAGTTTGTAAACAAAGTTAAAACCATACCTTTTTATTAATGTTTTTAATGGTTTGTTTGGCGTTTTACTATGCTTTCGGCAGTTTTGTGATTAGTTAATGTAGTTTGTTTGCTTGTGTGCTTTAAACAGTTATTTATTACATAAGTTCCGTTTAACCTTATTAAAACTATTTTTAACTAGTAAACATTAAATATTATACATATTCTTAGATTAACAGTAGTATTCGTTAAAAAAATAAATATTTTTGCAAAATCGTCCCATATTTAAAATTGCGAATCCAAATACTGCGGGCTTTTCTAGGGCTTTAATTTTAATATTACGGGAAAAACCATAGATAACCTACATTTAGATCCGCTGTGGCAAGAAGCATTTTAGAATTTTTACGACCTCGCGCAGTAGGTGGACGACCATGCGCACTTAAAAGCCGTGGCAAAATACAAACACCGGCACCCCGTACCCTTCGACCGCGGTCTGACCGTAACGCTCATTAGCTACAGTATCGAACAGAAAACCAGGACGCCGTCAACAAATTATTTCCCATAATGCGGATAGTTTGTTTGGGGCCGGGTGCATTTACCCTCAACTGGCTTGCGCACAAACCGGTTTTTTCGCCCATGAAATGTAACTTTTGTTTCGCGCAGGTTATAACATTGGCAATCCATCGAGATCAGTGGGGAAAATTCACATTACTACGCCATTGCGCACAGCGAATTAATTTGAAATTGCTGTTGATCCTAGTATTTGTTTTATAAAGCCGAGTCCCCACTTAGTAACATGTTACAAAAACTTGTTGCTGATACATGTTGAAAAAAGAAATAAGTTGTTGCTTTTTATAAAATTTTAGAAACATTTTAAGCCGTGTCCTCACTTAGTAACATGTTACAAATAACTTGTTGCTTTTTTAAGAAACATGTTAGATAACATTGTTGATAACAGTGTTAAGTAGAAAGTAATGACGTGGTTTGCTACTCAACACTGTTACCAACAATTTTATCTAAAATGTTTATTAAAAAAGCAACAAGTTATTTGTTTTTCAACATATATCAGCAACAAGTCGTGTCCTCACTTCCAGCCTGTCAATTTTGACACGTTACGGGAGTCGGACTGGGCGAAAGCATTATTTTTGTTGTCGGGAACAAGTTAACCGTAACGTTTTACATGCAATTTTTAAACATGGTGCTAAAAATTGAAGGCTGATATTCACGAAACCCACCCAGTCCGAAACATGTAAATTTTAAGCTTTAAGGTTTCGTGACTGTAACCCCTATCATTTTTGACACAATGTTTAAACATTGCATGTTAAACATTGTATTAAACTTGTTCGACAAAAAAGTGATTAAACTTTTGCCCATCAGTGCGACACGAGAAACATGTCCAAATTGACAGACTGTGTTAAAGCGCCTTTTCCATAAATGGCGGTATGAATTATTCGTTATAGACTCTTACTTGAAGTCATTTCATTGCGGGCCCAGAGACTAATTCTGGGACTAATTAAAGTATTTTGTTCTAATGTTGTCAAAGCTATTGTTCCGTAAGCCTGCGACAGATTTTCGTGACCAGTTTCCTCTTAGTCCGTAACTCGTGAAATGCTTTAAGATTCAAGAGGGTTCTACATGAATTGTTGTGAGCGTCAGCTGCGGCGCCGATGGTGAATTATACAGGGTGCTAGAAAGAAAAGATGTATATTAAACTTGTGTTTTTTAAATGGCACACCCTGTATAGGTAGTTAAGTTTTGGATAGTAATAATAAAAATAAGGTTAATTTTATTAGCGATACCTATATCAAAAATGTAAGGTTTTTAAGGTATTTGGGATTTTTGAAAAATTCTTGACAAAAATAAAATTTTAATATATGGATCTTACCAAAGAAGATACGCCAAGCAGCCAACGCGTAGCTAGTTATTTTGTGATCTTACCTTTTTACTCTTGACTATTTATAATATGTTAGATTGCTAAAAAATAAAGTGTATATTCGCCTATATTTAATTTTTTAAATTTGTATAGGGTGTCCACAAATTAATATAATAGTAAATCTTAGTTACTGTACATCCTGTATAATTTCTAGTCAAACAATTTAAATGTAGGTGAAGGTACAGTTAATATTCTAGCAATTTAACCTATATAAAAAGTCAATCGTAAGTAAGGTATCGTTGGTAAGGTAGGATATATTAAAATTTTGTTTTTATCATGATTTCTTCTAAAATCCCAAATATCTTAAAAATCTTTTTAGTTTTGGTATAGGGATCGCTTAAAAAACTTACATTATTTTAACTTCCCTAATCCAAAACCAAACTAATATCAGGGTGTTCCACTTAAAAAAACACAAGTTTTTATTGATATTTTTTGAGCACCTTCTACAATTTTATCATCGGAGACTCATCTGACGCTCACAACGATTTATGTAAAATCCTTTTTAAACATTTTACGAGTTATAAACTAAGAGGAAATATGTAACTGACAAAATTTTTCATCTGGCTTACGGTCTATATGTAATTTTGTGATTGCCGCGTCACCAATATGCCAAATATTAAAAATGCAATTTCTCATAGACCGGAAGACACATTACTACTTGGATTTACCAGTTTTTTTGGCACGATGGTACATTTATATCCGCGTTAACTTCTATATTATTAAGGCATATATAAATTATGCCCTAATTAACTTTTGCTTTTTTTGGTCTGTCTGTCCCTTAAGATAAAGTAAAAAGCTATACACCAAAATTTATCAATATTTCTGTCTAGACAAAAATAATGTTCTTAATCGTATCTTAAATAAATGCTAATGACAAAACAAGGTATGGTGTTTAAGTTTATAGTATCTCTTAAGTATACAGTATGTAAAAAATTGATGAGGAATGATGAGGCCGAGGAAACTAGAAGAGATAAAAAAAGGTAAAATAAAGCAAGTAATAGGTCATTTATTTGTTAATCTAATGCTGTTTTAATAAAGCAGTCTCTTGTTTGGTTTTTAAGATATTTTGCAAAAACTAAAAAGAATATTTATTATCTGTAAAAACATTATTACGATAACGTTTTACTTGGTCAAAAATTTAATTTTTATTATTTTTGAAAAGAACATAAAATAGTCCTATAAAGTGTTATACAGACTGTCTACGGATGGGGTTTACAAGAGGACAAATGGACCAAAAATTTAATTTTTGAAAAGAACTAGTTTCTCATAAAAATTTTTGCTTTTAAAAATGAGATTCACGAAGAGAAAATGTTCTCTCTCTCTCTCTTTTTTTTCTTGGTTTTGGTCCTTTCTAGGTCCAATCCACCACTCTCCCCCTTCCAGACTATGCTTTCCAGGGCTTCGTCGGCGAAAAATCTGGATAATCGAGCTCGTAGCTCCCAGAAATTCCAAAAAGAAATCAAAAATAATTCTACAATCGATGCAATGCATAAATTGTCGGCTGTCAAACCAAGACCTGCTACTGGTGTTACGTATAACCTTCTCTTTCACTACTGACAGTTCCCATGGCACGCCCATCTATTTCCCGCCATTTGAGAAATACCTCGTGTTCACCACCAAACCGGATACCATCAGCTTATAGGAATCTTCGCTCACAGCGCTTAGATCCAGAAGAAAGATGCCGTCAATTTAGCGTGAATCTTTCTTTGATCCCCGAAGGTAAAAAACGTTCGTACGGCACCTCTACCCGCCACTCCGGAAGGAACTTTGTAGTCCTCTACGCACGTCCGCACTGTCTGGAGGTCAAACAAAGAGTCCAAGAGAAAATGTTGATTTTGTGTACAGGGTTCGCAAAAATTTAAGAAACATGATTTTTCTACAAGAAGTAAACTACCTTTATTTTTTATTTTTAAGCAAAATATCATTTAAAAAATGATTTAGAAAAGCATTAAAAATAACTTTACTTAAGTTACAGGGGTATCAAAAAGATTTATAAAACCAACTTTAAAGTTATCACAAATTAACTATTTTAAATTTATATAATAAAATGACCCAAAAAACTTTTATAATTTGCTTTTTAGACACCTGCTTTCTCCAAATTCCTAAAAAACACAACTTTTCAACTGTAAACGCCAGTTTTCGTCGAATTTCAATAAAATTTTGTATTATTGTTTTCATCGATTGCAAACATGATTCTATATAAATTTTCCTTGTAACATTTTGCTAAAAAATGATAAATACAGGTAGTTTACTCTTGAAGAAAAATAATGTTTTTGAAGTTTTTGCGAACCCTGTATACAAAAATCAACATTTTCTCTTCGTGAATGCAATTTTTTTCATAAATCCTATTTTTTTACAGGCAAGAAATTTTTATGAAGAATAACTTTTTTTTGAAAAATAAAAATTTTTGTCCATTTGTACTCTTGTTAACTCCATCCGTGGACAGTCTGTATATCATCCTAAAGAAAAAAATATAAAAATGTGCTAGTGTAAATGTAACCTGTAAATGGTCGCTAATATTCTATCTTAAAATCATAACGTTGTAACTAAAATCTGAATACAAGAATGTATTACTCTTAAAAAGTGTTTCCCAATATATTAGGTTTGTTCCAGCAGAATATTGGAAGCAACAATCGTAAAACGCAAAAATTGTTACAAACATTAGTCAGAAATGTTGGCAATAGTTTTCTGCTGGAACGAAAAATAAACAAGGCGTGCATACTGCTTATACGTCAATAAAAGAAAGGTTATGTTAAAAATTGTCAGTAATGTTTGAAGAAAGTTTGCAAACTTTTCAAACAGTTTCCAACATCTTAAAACTACTGCTGGAACAACAAACAATTGTATAATGTTAGAAACATGGCACTGCTGGAACGACGAATGTGACGTGCGCAGAAGAACAAACCTATTGTATACAGATACAAAAATATTTTAAATAAAAAATAAACGCATTTTTTTCTAAAATTTATAGTTTTTTTTTTTCAAATATCTCAAAACTAACAAAAAAAATTTGCTTAGAATCTTGTGGGAATTCAAAAATATATTATTATATAGGGCGTTTCATTTAAAATAAGCAAGTTATTACATACTTTCATTATTTGGTGTGGGTCTCATATCTTAATTTTTAGATTTAAAAAAATAATAATAAAATCCCAGTTTTGCGGCTGTCATACGGTGACTCGGGTGTAATAACAGTGATTACAAAAATAAACAACAAGCAAAAATAAATAAAACACATGGTTAACTGCTCCATGTTTAATTTTTTTTGTTTATTAGAAAAAAATGTTGCAAGGAGGACTCCAAAGAAAAATTTTTTTCGAATCTTTGAAAATAATTTGCTTTTCCTTATAGTATTAGGTATCCTTTTAAAGTCTATGGTTTGTTTATATTTATTTTCTTTAATATTAGACCAGAATCGATAATTTCTGAAAACCAAAAAAGAAAATGAATAGGATGAAACTCGTTGTAAAAGATAAGAAACATTTAGAAAATTAAAAGAACAATAATTTACGGGCGATCTGAGGTCGGGAAGGGGGAGGGAGGGGCTTAAAGGTAAGAACAATTTTTGGAATTTTCGGCAATAAAGTTAAATGGCAAAGTTTGTGGTAGTAAAAAGATCTATAACTTCTGTAATTACACTTCTTTTACAAAACCTCAAAATTTATGTGGGAAATTTAAATAGCCAAAATTTGGTTTTTTATTTTTATTTTTAACAATTTTTAGTTTTTGTTATATTCTTACCTTTTTTAATGGGATTCATCCTACTATACTTTTTTATTTTTTACCCCTTTTAAAGGTTTCTGCACTGGTCCAGGTATATTGTTTAATGAAACTTACATTTTAAGTACCTATGCTCACAATTGTGCGATTAGAATTAAACTTTATTTATTCATTAATAAATAATAATTAATATTCAAAATCCATTTATTATAACAGTTATAACTAAGGTATAAACTAAATAATAGACATACCTACGTACAGTTAAGGATTTCGATTAGTTTTATAATAGTAATGTTTGCGTCAATGTAAACACTTCTGATGTTAGTTAAATACCCAAACAAACTATTAGAGAACACTGTAAAGAGCTTAATGGTGATTGTCAATTTAATAAAGTTAAAGATCAGGTCTAGGCGCAATTAAAAATATGCGCTTGCCCATCGTTAAGCTTTATTTATCGGATTGAATCAATTATTTTATACGAAATGGGTGGCACTTAATCAAGTTCTAATTGAAATGATGACAGTGAAATACGTGTGTTTATCGACACAATTACCAGAATTGTTTTTATACAGGGTGTCCCACCGATGCGATCGATTTCTTGAATAGTAGGCATTGAAAATTTTTGAAAATGTGGTATCATTATAATGTAAGTGGGAGACATACAACTAAAATATTTTGACAGCTCTTCCACTTCCAGTTATTCCAAAAGTTAATGTCAACTTCCTTATTTTAGATGGAACACCCTAAATATTTTTTCATTATCTGCTTAAAATTCTAAACATAGTTTATGTATAATGCTCCATACCTAAGTCCCACCGTTTTGACCTATTTTCAAAAATAACGTTTGCAAGCCATTACATAACCATAAATTTCTTCTAAACATGGGTCTTTGATATGATTGGGGTTGGGTTTTGCAAAGAATGAACTACTTCAGTGAACTGTATTAATATATAATAATAATTGTAATTATTAAATACAGAGTGGTCAAAAATATTCATTAAAAATTATTACGACAAAAACCTTAAAAGTCAATTTTTTCAAACCCCATCTTTTCTTACCTTATTCTATTAAGCATTAAAGATAAGGATAAGTTTGTATAAGTGCGCCTATTAAAAAAAAATATTGTTTTTTAAATAGTAACAGTTTAATATCTATCTATTCTAACAATGCTTTACGTACGGCTTAGTTTGGCTTCTAGGTGGCCTTGACAACGAAATGCGGCGTCATAGCTAACTACACCGTACCTACCCGTACTTAAATGCATTGTTAGAATAGACAAATATTAATAAAAATATTAAATTAATATAAATTAATATTTCTAACACTATACATTTTTGGAATATACATCCGTTTACAAACTTATCCTTATTTTTAATGCCTAATGGGATAAGGTAATAAAAGATAGGAGCTTCTATTAAAAAAATGACTTTTAAGGTTTTTGTCGTTATACATTTTTAACGATTATTTTGTATTTATTAAATGAGAAAATATTAAAACAGTCCACTAATGTTAATTTTTCTCTACAAGGAACCCAACCGAAACTCATAATAAAGCCTTTTGTTAAAAAAAAATGTATGCTTACGTAATGGCTTGCAAACGTCATTTTTGACATAAAATTTAAAATAAATCAAAAACGATTGGACTTAAGTATAGAATATTATACATAAGTTATATTTAAAATTTTACGTAGAATCAAAAAAATAACTAATATATAGGGTGTTCCATTTAAAATAATAAAGTTGATATTAAGTTTTGGTATAACCAGAAGTGGTAAAGCTGTCAAAATATTTTAGTTTGGTGTCTCCTGCTGATTTTATAATGCAACAAATTTTCAAAATTTTCCAAAGCGTAGTTTTCGAGAAATCGAGCAGTTCCCGGTGGGACACCCTGTATACATTGTGATTTGAAAAATGTTTAACTAGCGGAATGGTATTTACAGGATGATAAAAAAGTGCGCTGATAAATTTAAAGGGCCTACGTCTTTTATCATTTTAGGACAAAAAGTTTATACCGGGCGTTTCCTTATGGCGGTAAAAAAATAAAACTTATAGTACGAGATCCAAATAGAAGGCGACCTTTACCAATCTGTTTACCGGATGAAAACTGTTTTATATTAACGATAGTATTTAAATAAACGTATCGTCATGGGGTTGCCTAAAAAATTAGGTCAAGGCCATATTTAGTTTATAACCTCAAATTTTTGAGACACGTTGTAAAATGGCAACCCCTATATTTTTAAACATGTATCCACTTATGCTGATTATTAAAATATATATATTTTTAAATAATACAGAATGTACCAAGAAATGTTTTTAAAGTTTATAATTTAGCACAGTTTTATTTATAAAATCATAGAAACAAAATGTATTAATATATTGTTACTGTTATGAGCAATAAAAAGAATAAAATTGACATTATACAAAGTCACTTAAAAAAATTAAACTTACTTTCTTTAATTGGTCATAGCCTTGACCTAATTGTTTTAGTCAACTCTATGACTACCTTTATTTAAATACTATCTTTAATTTTAAACAGTTTTTATCCTGTAAAGAGATGGGTAAAGGTCGCTTTCTATTCGGATCCTAGACTATTATTTTTAAGTTAATTCTAGAAAAAAGGTCCATATTAACATAGATCTAAAAATGTATTGTTTGCAAGACTCAAGATGTTAAGCTTAAAAAAATAAGATTTTATAAATATTTTAAATATTCATTATATCGGATTACTAGATTGACGTTTTAATAATTAAAAATAAGAAATTGCAACCACAAAACAAAGTAAAGCAAAACGCATTAATGATATATTAAACACGAAGAATGCAACATAACACTCTTATATAAATACGCTACAAAAAGAGGGCAGCGCGTATAAGCCTCCTCTTACTTCCAGTGATATTTATTGGTCTTAAGCCGCGTTCAGACTGGCAAAAATTTGCCAAACATTTGTCCAAACTAAGGAACCTGTTTGCGCAGTCCTTTGACGCCAAAAAACCAACAAGCTCTGAATCACCGGCAAATTATTTACCAAGTCCGTGAAACGACGTGAATTCCGTTCACGTCCACGTCCTCGATATGTGGCGGGGTATGCGGCGTGGAGCGGCGCGGCGAATTGCTGCAAGTCTGGACGTGGCTTAGCGCATGTATGGGTAACGTTTAAACCTGAACCTTATTACACCCCGGGCCATATTTGCCGCAGGTAAAGCGAGCTTGCAAAATTTTTATATCTGTTTAGCTCTAGTTTTTATGAAAATGTTTTTTAAATATTGTCCTCTCCATATTTATCGGGTTATCGTAGCGGGTATTGTTTTCATCATATTGGTCTATTAAAATTTCATTTTAAATAAATGTATTAAGGCGTCAGGAGCGTCCTAAATCAAATATATATTTTTTTAAATTACTTTCTATAGTTTTCGTAAGCTTAACTTATTTTTCGCCATGATGATTTGTAATGTAAAATTGGTTTTAGTGGCGTAGCGTGCCTTGAATCCACTTTTTTTTCACAATGGGTTAGGAGGCCTCCAAAAATGTTTTAATAGAAACCAAGAAAAAAGAGTCCCCACTTTCCAAAAACATTCTTCTTCCTAATTTTGCTTACCCACATCTGGGGGCCCCTCTAGCCCAGGGGTCCCGTATTATTGATACGGCTGATAAAATCAGAAATTTGTGGTGGTTTTCGTAGGTTTTAGAAACATCCTGTATTTTTCTAATTGATGTTTATTTGGTATTTGAGGTTTAAATAAAAACGTTTTTATCGTATATTGTTATTTTTTTTTTAAAATACGTCAAAAATATTTTTATAATGCAACAAATAAGTTTTAAAAACAAATAAAAATCTTTAAAAAGTTCAGTATTAAATAAAGAAAAGATTAGATAATAGTATTTTTCCCTTTTTTTCACAATTTAATTAAAACCGAAAAATCTGTTAACAAAAAGATATAGGAAAAGTGCAATATTCAATTTTCATTGGACGGTTGTATTTAATTTATGCTGTGTACGTGTAATTTTAGACCTCTGTCACGTATATGTATGTTCTACCTATTGACAGAATTTTCAAAATGGTATTTAAAGCAAAACATGTAAATTTGATCCGTAGTTTAGTTCGAAACAAAGTAGTATTGCAGTATTGCAGTTTTGGATTTAGCATCCTATTGATTTATTCCTGTTTAATATTAGAAATTTTGGCAAAGCAACCTGGAGTTTATCTATTTTAAAGTAACCTGTAGCAAGCAAATAAGTATTTTACCATAAATAGCCATTAGCAATTTTAGACTTTTAAGAATATTATAGATAATTAAATATAAGAAAAATATCGGGTGACTCTCGAGAAACTGCTGCGATCGATTTTTCGAAAAGAGGGCTTTGAAAATTTTTAAAAAATTGGAAGCATTATAAAGTCACTGGGCGCATTTAACTAAAATATTTTGACTTTTACTAACACTACTTCCGGTTCAAAACCGGATAATTGTTTTTAAATTTTGCGTAAAACTATAAACACATTTTATTTATATATTTCTATACCTAAGTCCCATTGTTTTTGACTTATTTTAAATTTTATGTCAAAAATGACGTTTAGCCATTACAAAACGATTAATGTTTTCTTTAGCAGAAGCTTTTAATAGTAATTGAGTTTAGATTTCTTGTAGACTGTATTAATATTTCAACAACTAATAAACAGGGTGGTTAAAACTCATCGTTAAAAACTATATTGACAAAAATCTTAAAGGTAATTTTTAGAATTTTACGTATCATCTAAAAAACTTATAATATATAGGGTATTCTCATCAGAAATGAGAAAGTTGACATTTACTGTTGGTATATCCGAAAGTGCTGGAACAGTCAAAATATTTTTATCTTATGTATCCACTGACTACATAATGTTACCAAATTTTCTAAAGCCTACTTTTCGAGAAATCAACTCAGCAGTTCCTCGTGGACACCCTGTATAGTGTAATTTAAAACACATTTGTGAAAGCAATTTTATTAATGATTAAAATTTTTAAACGCATTTTTTTTTGTGACAGCCCACGAAGGCTTACGCGTAAGTACTAGAGTACCGTAGTTGTCGGATTATTAGATGTTTAACCCATCTTTTTCCCCTATTTCATCAAAGTTGTCCAAGTACTGAAACATGCAGAATTTGCTTTTCACAGCACGCAGACAACGCGGTAGTGCCAACGCGTTTTATTTAAATAACCACTACCTAAAAATGTCTAACTGGCTGGGAATAAAACATGACCTTCGAAATCAAGGCTCTCTTCACTGCGCAAAAGTTAATTTGTCATTATTTTAAATATTTTACATCATTTCAATTTATTTGAATAACTTTTCTAGCCAATTACACTACATAATTTGTTTGAACTTTTTAAAGTAAGAACCCGTGAGTCGCAGACCGTCGTTATTTTGTTAAATCTGAAAGTTTGTCAGCTTCCAACATGTAAAAGCAATGGTAACCTATGGAATTTGACTTATAGTGGCTTTGGCAGGTACCAGGTACCAAAGGTTAATAAATTTAAACCTAACTTTTGTTATTTTGTAAAAGCTGAATTTTATATATTTTGTTACTTGGGTACCTATAAGAAGATATTTTCCTAGTCGCCAGACAGTTTTAATTGTTCCAACCCCTTGGCAAACAAATATTTAGGGGTGGCTTGATGGTCCAAAAAAAGCCTAATATTTCTGGCATTTAACAAGATATGACAAAAAGTCTTAAATAAGAGTTGAAGAGTTTTCAATTTGTTTTTGGGACACCCAATATACATCTTAGTATTTTTAGGATATGCCAAAAAAAAAAACTAAACTCAGCAATAATTTTTTTGGGACACACTGTATACAATAAAAGATTTCTAGGACATGCTTGTTTTGAAACCCTGCAAATACTATTTAGGACTTTTTGTCATATCTTTTAAATAACAGAAATATTGGACTTCCTTGGACGATTGAGCCACCCCAAAATGTTTGTCCATCATGAAGTTGGAACTGTCCAAACTGTCTGACGACTAAGGAAATATTTTATAATAGGTACCCAAGTAACATAGGTGCCGGTGATGCATCGTGGGCGGGACATAGAAAATCCCATGTAATTTTTAATGGGGTCAATTATTGGCTCCCTAATTATTTTAGCAGAAAAATTCTACAAAAGTTTATTGAAGAGCATGCAAATCTACGTCAATGGTAAAAACTTTGGATTTTTCGGTTAACCCGTTTGCTAGTTAGATGCTAATATATTTTTAAAAATTGTTACATTATCGCCTCATATTTAGTCATATATAGTTTAACTTAACCTAATTTGTCTGTATAAATACAACTTTAATCTTTTTCACTGTACGATTTTTTGATAATAATAAAGCACTAAATTTCAAAATGATACTTTATGTCACGCTAACTGGTATTTTTATTGTTGTTCATAAATATGAGGCGATAATAATGTAACAAAAATTAACAAACAGACGGGTTAACCGAAAAATCCAAAGTTTTTACCATGTACGTAGATTTGCATGCTCTTCAATAAACTTCAATGGAATTTTTCTCTAAAATAATTAGGGGAGCCAATAATTGACCCCATTAAAGATACATGGGATTTTCTATGTCCCGCCCGGCGATGCATCATCCGGTATATAAAATTCAGCTTTTACAAAATAACGAAAGTTAAGTTTAAATTTTTAATAACCTTTGGTATGATACCTGCCGGAGTCACTATGAGTCCAGCTTTATTGTCAAAAATTGCTTCTACCGATGTTGGAAGCATGCACTCACAAACTTTTGGCTTTTACAAAATAAAGAAAGTCTGTCGCTCACGGGCTCTTGGACTATTTGATTTCATTTTAGCCGTGAAGAAACAGAGTGGGTCAACCCGCGAATTAAAAATATAGCTTTTACCCGAATTATTAATAGCCTAAAGCTTATTTATCTGGGTCAAAGTGGTACTAAGTAATCTACTTTTATGTTATAATAACACAAGCATACACAAAAAAGTCAAGACTCTAGAGGGTAGACCCCACTAGTTCTTGGTATTTTGGGGTGCTACAACGATATATGATAATAAAAATAAATTTTATCTGTTCAATTTTCCCCCCACCACCCCCATGAGAGTAAAATGTAACTTAATATAAGAAATCAACATTCATATGCATCCCTACGTGATCTGGTGCACTAAAACTGATCATTACGAATAACAATAATCTAGACCGCCCCAACTTACTTAGTGCTGGCCGGTTTAATCAAATTTAAAAACACTCTGTATCTTTAAAACGAATCAAGTTAGCCATAAGTTAATTTTACCATTGAATTTTTTAAAATGAAAATCAAGATTGTGTAAAGTTAACAAAAAGGCGCACACTTTTATGGTTAAAACCTTTTTTTATAAAAGAAATATATTATAGTCTAAGAGCCCGTGAGCGGCAGACCTTTGTCATTTTGTAAAAGCTAAAAGTTTGTCAGCGCCTCCTTTCAACATAGTAAGAAGCGATGGAAGAATATAAAGTTTGAATCATAGTGGCTTTGGCAGGTACCAGGTACCAAAAGCTACTAAAATGAAAGTTACCTTTCGTAATTTTTTTAAAAGCAGAATTTTATTTATGTTAATAAAGTACCCAGAAGAAGATATTTCCCCAGTCGGCAGACACTTTTGAACCCCTATTCTCAAGTCGTGAGAATGATCACATCAGTGGAACTTTGAGTGCGGTTCTCTTAAAATTCGATTCTATTGAAATCTTGAAATTTGTTGGAAAATTCACATCATTCAAAAAGTAAGAGAAATTGCTTCTCTTGGTTTCATGCAGTAGAAGCACATTTACATTGGGAGAAGCCTGCGCATAGTGAGGTTTTTGGGTGTATACATTGTTTAACCTCAAAAATTAAGTTTAAATATATATTTTTTTTGTGTGCATTAAGTAAAAATCAAAATTTCATTTATAACTTTTTGGTAATTAAAAAGTGGATTTAGACAAAGCATATTGTTTTGCACGTATGTATACGATGACGTGGTTGAATCAAAAGAGGTTCTTAAGAGATTTTTTTACCAGAAAGGATGCTTTTATCCGAAGTTCTTGTATAAAAAACTAATGATGGTTCTAGGCAAAGTTAAGGTATGTATGTACCGAATTATAGCTTGTAAATATCAACTTAAATTTCAGCTAAGAACCAGTTATTCAATAGTATATTATTAAGTGTGGAAATGACTAATTTCACACGAGTGGGAATATTGTAGCACGAGGCGTTAGCCGAAAGTGCGACAAACCCACGAGTGTAAGAAAGTCATTTTCACACGAGTACTGTACACTATTTTTTCCTACGACCACAAATTATCACCAAAAAATAAATTAAAAAGTTTGTCTGTTCAGAAAAATAAAAAAAAACAATTGAGAACTTTGCAACACTAGGGGTGATATTTACTTTGCAACACTAGTGTGATATATACTTTTCCTCACTGCTATATAATACTGTTTTGACAATATTTTTACATCGAAAATCACCTACCTAGCATTATATAACTTTTATCATTTTGGAATTTAAAAAGGCCCCTCACTTAATAAAATTGTATGGTTTTGTTAGGTAATAACGCTAATAGTTTAATACGGTTTTCTGCTATTATAAGGGTTTTTAAAAAATCTTTTTATCGATTCTGCTATTTTAGACACTCTTCTAAATAAAACGTAAGTGGTGCATATCCAAAATATTCCGTTTCTTAAAAATATCAGTAAATAAACTTTACGGGACCGGGGAGTGAAAAAGGTGGGGTGAAGCTGGTGGGGTAAAATTGGTAAAACGAGTTAATGAAACTGAACATCACATGTAAAATTAAGTAAAAATAACAGGGGAAGTTTTTCCTCATATTTTTTAAGAAAAATATAAAAATATGAAAAATTGTAAATGCATAACCCAAAAGTCCTTAAAAGTAAGGAAAAAACGACTACCAAACGTCAGTTACCATGTAAAATATGGAAAGCATTTGGCAAATCTATGGAAGGGTCTTGATTCTATTTAGTGTATTCATTTTACCTAGAACCGTTCTGAACCGTTCTCTAAACTCGTCAATAGTGTCGTAAGAATGGTTCTTTAACATGAAAAAAAATGTCAAAAAACTGTAAATGGAACACTCCTATGGTGTCGTTCCGGGCGGTTTTTGAAGCACAAAAGGAATACAGCAATTTATGAATGGATAAAAGAAAGTGGATTCATAAAGTGTAAGCTAGCCTTTAGGTTTAATTATTAGATTAAAAAAAAAAAAAAGATTTAACTAGTTGTTTGAGTACAATTGTACAAAGAGAGGAAGGAATTTGATCTTATAGGCTTTTTTTCTCTGGCGCGCTTTAGGTCGAACGGCTCGCCGGCAAGGCTGCCTCTATAAAGTACGTACTCAAAGCAGAAGGGAGATTTTAAATTTGATCTACTATCTGACAAACATCCGTGCCGTCAGTGAAAGTTATTGTTTTTTGTGGTTATGTCTATTTTTGTTTATGTTTTTATTTTTCGTAAATTTTAATAAATATAAAATAAGATGATTTTCGCTAATTTGGGTTCTACCGTTTGCTAAAAATAAGTTTTCTTTTTACTGTCACTACAATAAATATGTCACTTGGGTGTTCCAATGTATAGTTTTAGAATGAGACATCATAATATGTATCACACCAGTGTTGTAAAAGTACTTTGCAACACTAGTGCTGTAAAGTACTTTGCAACACTAGTGTGATATACCGCATTTTCTATGCATGAAATCAGTGTATATTTCAAGTTATTTTCACAAGTGGTCGTAGGAAAATATTTTTCACTACCACTGGCATGATAAGAACCCCTCCACCTTTCCAAGAAATGCTAAAACCTTTTTTAAGGGTTTGTACACGTGAAGATTATGCAGCATTAGGTAGTTGCAGACCTACTTTCTTGGTGTTGTTCTTAGTTGTTTCCACACACAATACACTAGGGTTTCTGTTTTAGTACGAAGATAGTCAAAAAGTATGATTTTTAAGGTGAGGATCTCTTTTGGCTTTTCCACATTTTTTTCCGTTTTACCATATAAAAAGACATTTTACATTATAAAAAGACGCTAGGATTATTGTGTCTTTAAACGTGGATGTCCTCAAAATATTTTGGTTTATACAGAGTGTCCCAAAAAAGTAATAGCTGTGAAGTTTCTTTTTAATTGTAACCCCAGGAGGCAAGAACTATCGGAAGTGTCTGCCGACTGGAAAAATATCTTTTTAATAGATACGCAAAGTAACATTACATTAAATTTAATTTTTACAACATGACGAAAGTTACCTTTTTATTTGGTTAAATTTTAAGGTAGAAAAACTGAGGTTACAAATAAAAAAAAATAGCTTTACAGCCATTAGTTTTTGACACTCTGTATAAACGAAAATATTTTGAGGACATTCGCGTTTAAAAAATACTATACTTTTTGAAAAAAGTTTTTATAAAATACAGTCAGACTAAATTTTTTGTCTGCCAGGAGGTAGGAACTATCAGAATTGTCTGCCGACTGGGAAATATTTTCTACTTGGAACCCAAGTAACATTTTACATTTAAAAAATTGTAAAAAATAGTTTTTATTGAAGACATCAATAGTTTAGCTAACAGATAGTAATTATCAGGCTGTTACAGATTTTTAATGTCGGTAATATCCTATGTCCCAGCCTTTTTTTTTTTATTTGATATTATTATTTATGGCAATAAGGACGTAGTAGATAGGCAATGTGCGTTCTAACATAATAAGGGGGTAGTTTTCCCATAAAAAATACATGGGGAAAATTTAAGGTTCGATCTGCATTTTTGGTGCCGTCCTGGGGGGCGTGGCCCAAAATAGGGGATGATTTTAAACCACGTGATAGATGGGGGTAGTTATTATAGATAGGGAGTGGCACCAGACGTCATCACCTAACCATATTCAGAACGACCTATAAGAATTAATTAAAAAAGTCTCTTGCAGGGACCGGGAATCGAACCCGCAACACCTGTGTGAGAATCCAACGCCATATACCACTAGGCTATTGGAGAGTCTGATAATTAAAACGCTAAACGAGGTATAATTGGGACCAGGGCATTAGCATATAACAATGAATCAATGCACGGTTGCAGACCTAACGCTGAATTTAGTTGAACACCTGCTGATAATCGCATAATTCAGACCGAAGCCCAACGCAACGCTGCATTATTTAATTTTATAAATCTACAAATATTAATACTAAATTTTTAATAATTATGTTATTTGAGAAGTAAATAGGGCCTTAACAGTTTTTAACGTATATTTCGGTTTCTAGTAAGATCGATTTTAGTTGTTCTTTTTGTTAATAATTTATTTTTATAAATCTACAAAATATTAATACTAAAATTTTTAATAATTATGTTATTTGAGTGTAAATAGGGCCTTAACAGTTTTAACGTATATCTTGGCTTCTAGTGGTTTGATTTTTGTCATTCTTTTTTTAAAAACAATTATTTTTAATGAATATATTAACACTAATTTTAAATACATATGTTATTTAAAAGTAAATAGGGCCTTAACAGTTTTTAACGTATATCTTGGCTTCTAGTGGTTTGATTTTAGTCATTCTTTTTTAAACAATTGTTTTTTAGAAATATATTAACACTAATTTTTAAATAAATATGTTATTTGAGAGTAAATAGGGCCTAAATAGATAACCTCAAAGTTCTTACACAACCGTTGTTATGATTGACAGACAAGTCATAAAATTCGGCTTTTAAAAAATGACGAAAGTTAACTTTTAATTCAGTAACCTTAGGTACCTGGTACCTACCAAAGCCACTGTAAGTCAAACTTTATCCCAAGCAGCAAGCTGACGTCTTATTGACGTCTCTTTTAGTCATTTTCGGTCAGCAAAGACGTCATAAGATTACGACAATATGACGTTAAATTGACCTCTCTAAGTCACAGACAAAAGACGTCCCGTTAATGACGTCGTAATGACGTCTTTAAGATGACGAAAAATTGACGCATATACTCTTTTTTAAAAGCTAAAATGATACATTTTATTTGAAAATAAAAATAGGAAAAAATTACTTACTGCTTGCAATTTTCTTGCACTGCAAGGTCGCATCTCTGGGGACACTGTCCAACCTGGAGATGCAGATTTTTACACAAAAGCCGAAGATATTTCCTTCAAAGCTAATTGAGATCACCAACCGCAGACCAGTCTCGAAATATTTTAGTCCCATTGAAAACGGTTTAGGCAATACAAAGCGAAGATGTTGAATAAGCGTGGTAGTTTATTGTCCATTGCGCCATCTATCGGAAGAGTTTTTTCTATTTCAATTTTGTAAAATTATTAGTCGTATTTTTCTGTCATATGATATTTCGGTTGGATTTTGACACGAATCATAGTGTCACAAATATTTCTGGCGGATTTTCTAAACATGACGTCATTAGATTTTTATAAACAAAAAACACAAAAATGACGTCGAAAAGACGTCACTTCAACGACGTCAAAAACACGTCATTAAAATGTCGTCATAATTTTGGTCTGATAACGTCCTATTACCAAAAATGACCAAAAGTGACTTAAAAATGACATCAGCTTGCTGCTTGGGATATTCTCCCATTGCTTCTACCCTTGTTGAGAGAATGCGCTGACAAACTTTCAGCTTTTACAAATTGACGAAGGTCTGCC
>JACEGR010009581.1:0-25357 GCA_014170235.1 Listronotus bonariensis
GATTTCTACTGTTTCGTCCCCACCCAGCACCCCTGTTCACTCCACCGTCCCGTAATATGTTTTGATTAATAATAAATTATAGAAATGGATTGTGGAAAACGCGCACACAGATTTGTGTCATAATCGACCTATAGAAACGCCATGAAAAAGAATTTTCAAAAATCTCTTATAACAGCGAAAACCGCTATATCGAACTATTACCAATATTTTTTTATAAAAATAGTACGCAACTGAATGTTTCTTAAATAAAAATATTTTTTTAATTCCCATTTCATTTGTAACACATTTGATTTTTTGACTTTTTTTATTTGAAGCTCGGTTTTTGCGAAAAATAATAATAAATAAACATCGATAAAATTCTATAGTTAAAAATTACTTTTGTTATTTATTCTTTAATTAGATAGGAATTTGACCATGCCGAGAAATGGTTTTTATTTATTTACGCGAAAACTGAGCATCAAATAAAAAAGTCAAGAGATCAAATTTTTCCAAAGTAAAGGGAATTTAAAAAATATTGTAATTTAAAAAGAAAATGCAGTGGCGTACAAATTTTTTATTAACAAATATTTAACCTAAACCCCTTATGGAGGACACTGGTAAAAATTATGTAATTGTTTTGTATGCCAGAAAATGTCTTCTGGTGCATGGAGGCGACCCCAAATTGTTAAAAAATATCTGAATTGGTATAAAGGTTTTTATAAAATAAAAATAATTTTTTAAAATTTACCCTGTAGATCAGAAACTAAGGCGTTTAGGACATTATTCATATGAAGTTTTTTCCTTATTTTTTAATGTTAAACTAGCCCTTAAAATTTGTCGAATAAGTTATGAAACACCCTGTATAAAAAAATAATAAACAAAGTAAAATTTGAAGAAAATAAACTTACCGGTAATTAGTAATAAAAACTTATTATTCTTCAATCCAAATAAAATGATCAGACTTGTTTAAACTTAAATTTAGCGCCCATTCTGTACAGTGTTTGTAAACATATCAGCTGCAGGATTGTTGCAACACACCCACTACTACACTGAGCGCGTGGTTTCCATTATCCTTTACGCTATCCTTCTGAAAATACTACCACTGAAAGAGTTTTTGCAATGGATAGAAAATTACACGATATATTCTAGATATGTATATACTAATGTAATGTCAAACTCTAAAATGTCCATCAGACATTCCATTTTAATTTTTTATTTCAGTTTTCTAATAAGTTTTTAGGTAAACATTGTTGGTAAACTATACTCCTCAAAAGAATTATCGCATATGCTCGATTTCTTCCATAAGCTCCAATACAAAAATGCTTTCATTTAAATGGCCATATCTCTTTTAATTATTAAGTTGTCAAGACAATTCAAAAAGAAAATGTTAAGGAAAGGTGGAGCTATAACTTTATCGTAACCGTTGTTATTTACTGTTACCAATACATCTTACGGGGTGAAAAATTAAAAACAAAAAAAATTTTAATTGCCCTGTATGATGTGCTGTTGAAAGGAGTAACCAAATTTGTGATTATAACATATCAGAAATGAATTAGGGTATAATTTATTTACAAATGATATTCGTCCCAATTAATAGCACATTATACAGGCCGGTTAAAATTATTATTTTTTTCAAAAAAGTTTTATCGCCCCGTAGGATGTATTGGTAACAGTAAATAACAACGGTTACGATAAAGTTATAGCTCCACCTTTTCTTAACATTCGCTTTTTTGAATTGTCTTGACAACTTGATAATTAAAAGAGATATGGCCATTTAAATGAAAGTATTTTTAACACGCTTTTATTAACTTGGGTTGTAACTATCTATCTATCCATCTGGCTGCCTATGTAACGGAATCTTTAAGCCTAATTTTAACCAACTTCCAGCTATTCGATTTCTTTGAAACTTTGCACACGTATTAAGGAAACATGACAATGCAATAATCTGCAAACAGTATCCCGTTATCTTGTTTTTGATCGCCAGGAAAAAAATTCCATTATATTATAAAAACAACACCTAGGTTGCCATCTGTTGGCAACATTTCAAACTTTGCTATTAAATGAAGAAGAAATTTTTTAGTGGGTTGCAATATGTTGGCAACGGTCCAAACATTGCCTGGATTGCCATCTGTTGGCAAAATTTCAAACTTTGCTACTTAATGAAGAAGAAATTTTTAGTGAGTTGCAATCTGTTGGAAAAATTTTAAAATTTGCTACTCTTGTTCATTAAAAAAATTTTCGCCATTTTGTCAAGAGTAGCAGAAACTAAAAATGAAAAATAATTAATAGTTTAAAAACTAAAAACACGCTTTTATATGCAACCGAACTAAAAATTAGAAAATAATTTTTCATTAAAAAATATTGTCATTTCATAGTAAAAAGCGTGGGGTGCATTTTACTATTTTTTCATAATCTTTCCATCATAGATATTTGCAAATATCAATAATTATAACATTTAATATATTTATGCACCCCACGCTTTTTACTATGAAATGACAATATTTTTTTTAATGAAAAATTATTTTCTAATTTTTAGTTCGGTTGCATATAAAAGCGTGTTTTTTTAGTTTTTTTAAACTATTAATTATTGTATTGAAGCTTATGGAAGAAATCGAGCATATGCGATAATTCTTTGAGGAGTGAACCACATTTTTGAGACGCAACCATTGGCCCAGTTCTCGTCTGGCGTCTTGTTAAGATTTTATTTTATTGGATTAAAATAATTTCAATCGAGTGCTAATGAACCTTTATTTTTAGATTGAAACCTTTGTATTGTAAGTAACTTAATATTAAATATTTCATTATTTTATTTTTCTAAAGTAATCATAACTTTTAGTATATTGTGTAAAAGCAGAAAAGTTCTTCATAATGTATAAAAGTTTTAATTTTCCTAAAATGTTAAAACAAACTTTTTAATTTTATTCTGAGAAAAGCCAAATAATATTTTGTTTAACTCGCCCTGATAATATCAATTAAAGTAAAATTTGGTATTTATTAGTATTGGACCATGCGACCAGTTTTCTCTTCAAAATTTTTGGTCCATTTGACGTCTTGTAACAAGTATCGTGGGCCACACTGTATATCTCATAATTGGCATGTAATATACAGGGTGATTTAATGTTGTAAAAAATAAAAATTAAGTGCCAATATCTAGAAAACCATCGAATTTTTACTAAGGTCATAATCTGGTTTTTGGGATGCTTATAACTTTTTTATCTTTGGACAATCCACGCAGGCTGACAGCCTAAATACTAACGTACCGTGGCTGTTTTAAGCAAGGTAAGAGGAAGTTTGTTAACACGGGACTTAAAAACACCACGAGTTTCTCTGTTGGGAGCTGCAAGAGGACGGACTATACGGGATAATTCGTCGGAGCAGAAGCCGTAAAAGTTTCTATAGAAGAGCGATAGATCTCCTACAGCTCGACGATGGGCAAGAGAAGGAACTCTCAGACATGAGAACAATATTCCATAAAGGGTTGAATTTTGGACACATACAAAGTGTATAAATTGGAAGAAGAAAAATAGTTTTTGGCTCGGAAAAGAAATCCAAGATTTTTTGGAGCCGCGGTGGCTATAGATAAAATGTGTTTACGCCAGTTAAGGTTATTCTCAAATGTAAAGCCCACTAGGTTGAATGTGCCCCCGCTCTGCAAAACCTGGCCACTCATAAGCAAAGGGTGAGTGTTTAATGATTTTTTCGCGACAAGAAACATGATTGTTTTTGGATGCATTAAATTGAACGAGATTTTTGGCGCCCTAATCCAATATCAAATTGAGATCCTGTGAAAGAGATATCTGCATCGACCTGCGTTTGCTTTCCAAGTCGGGTTGAGAGATTGGTTTGAGAACCTGAAAAGTGGAGTAAAGGGTACTATCGTCAGCATAACTATGAATGGGATTGGTTATGAAAGAAAGAAGGTCGTTGATGTGAAGAAGAAACAAAGTTGGTGCTAGTACTGAACCCTGAGACACTCCTGCATTAATTTCGTGAAAGCTTGAAAAGAAGTTGTTTTACCACTAGGTGTTTCTTTTTACAGAACTTTCTTAATTATTTAAATTTTGTATTTTTAAATCGCTCTTTAACAAAGTAATTTCAAAAACTCCCTTTGTCGCTTCCTAATCCATTTTTACGTGTAATGGAAAAGGAAAATTACATTATGGATACTGCGTGCGAGAAAAGGAACGCACGAAAAGGGAGAAGTCGAGAGAAAAGTGGTGACAAAAAGCGAAGTGGAAAGTTCAATGATCGCCTTTGATAAGAAAAGAGATGGATAAAAGAATCCTTTTTTCCATTATTGGCGTTTCATGTAAAAAGCCGTATGGAGTATGTTTTTATTGCAGAAATTTAATTTCATTAAATTTAATTAAAAAAAATATATATTGTTTATATACCGGTTTTCGAATACCGGTTTTCGGTTTGGCTAAAACCGTGGTTAACCGAAAACCGGTTAACCGAAAAACCGGTTTCGGTTGCCAACCCTACTAAAAATGGTTCTCAAAAAATCAAGTATGTGCAAAAACTTTTCAAAATATGAAATTACAAATTAGAATTGTCTCACGATTACAAAAATAATAAAATATACGTGGTGTTCCATATAAAAATTCAAAATTGAAGTCAAGTAACCAAATAGTAAAAAATAGTCTTATATGTATTGATTTGTCTAATACTTTAAAAGTTGTGGCTTGTCTCATAAATTTGTTGACACCCGGTATAAATGAAACCCTAGAGAGAAAAAAACAGAAAAATAAACTAAAGCCACCCTAAACTGAATTTTCTAAACGTTAAAGTAATTTTTCAATTTACCAGCCCATGTAACTTAACGAGGCTCGGAATATGTTTTCACCCTTCAGAAATTGAAATATTTCCGGCATTAGGAAAATGAAAAACGTCGGGAACAAAAGGAAAACTCGAAAGATCAACGACTTTTCATAAGGAATTATCATACTGTGTTTGGGAGGAAGGTGCAGGTTTTCCGTTTTTGGCTCGCATGATTTATTTGTTTTTTACTTGAAACATTTTTTAAATTTTTAACCGACTGCTATGGTAAAAACTTTCATCAAAATAAGAAAAAAGTTTTTACCAAATGGTGCATCGCCAGACTGGCTATAGCATATCCCACGTAAATTTTGATACCTTTAAATATTGTCCCCTATTGATTTTACAACAAAATTGTATTAGCTATTTTAACTAATACTGGCATGTTACATCTTCTACTCGCAAATGAGTTTAAAAAAAAGACAAACCCCTCTAACAGAGTTGGGTCGTATTCGAATACTCAGTATTCTGACTTAGAATTGTCTCAGAAATCCAAAAATGTCAAAATATACAGGGTGTTTTATTTAGAAATTCAAAATTGAAGTCATTTCCGGCTAAACCGGAAGTTACTGGAAAAGGAAAAATAAGCGTAAACTTTTCTCTGCTTATACCTTTTTTCCATACCAAGTCTTATTTTGATGTGGCTAATACTCTAAGTTATGGCTTGTCTTATAAATTTGTCGACACCCGGTATAGTGTATTAAATTTAAAGAGTAAGAACTCTTTACTGCATGTTATTTTCTTGCACTGCAAGGTTGCATCTATCGAACACTGTCCGATCTGGAGATGCAGATTTTCAAACTAGCCAAAGGTTTTTCCTCAGAGCTAATTGAGATCACCAAACGCAGACCGGTTTCGAACTATTTGATTCTCATCAATACGGTGTTTTTCTTAAGAAGTAGTAATGTTCAATAAACACAGTAGCTTATTGTCCATTACGCCCTCTGTCGACAGTTCCACCAATTCAAAACAAAAATAAGTATTCATTACCAGTCGAAATCTTTTACAAAAATGGAATATCAAGCAGTAAAGAGTTTTAACTCTTTTCTTTCGGTGTAATGATTTTGACTGCTTGCAAGGGTCAAGAATGCTTATTTTTGTTAAGTTTTAGTTTCACGGACCTGTATTCGTTTAGTTTTTTCAAACTCTCGACAGAGGGCGGGATAGACAATAACCGCTTATTCGCCATTTCGATTTCTTAAAATATTTCCTTAGAGTTTTTGTTATCGCCTTCACCGTACTGATGAGAACTACATAGGTCGAAACCGGTCTACGATTGGTAATCTCAATTAGCTCTGAAAAACCTATGGCTACATCGCCAAATCAGACAGTGTTCGACAGATGCCACCTTGCAGTGCAGTTTTAACTCTTTTATTTCTGTATAATTTCGACTGCTTGTCAAGAATACCTATTTTCGTTAAGAAAAAAATGTATTAAAACCCCATAAATAAGTTTGTACAAAAAATGAATCTCTTGTCTCAAGGCGTAAGGTTTAAAGATGGCATTGTTATAAAATAAGAAACATTTTACCAAACCGTCTTTGTAACAGACCAACAGACAGGCACAAAAGTGATATAAATAAAAAGTCATTGTTCTTTATTATAATTTATTTTGGTTCATCTTTTTAAAAGATATACATATTTTTTTAATTCTAGTACCTAAATATGTATGACAGGGCCGAATTTAAAGGGGGACAAGAGGGGCAGTGGCCCGGGGCCCCCAACAATGATAAAGAAAAGAACATATTTTATTAGCTTTGTTCGCGGGTCTAGTAATGTACTGATTCTGAACCAGAACCGAACTGGTTTAGAATTGTTTTAAAGCGCATGTCTAGTTATTTATTAGTTCGGAATTTTTATTTACCGCGAACGATTTTCTATACAGCTGAGGATGTATTCTAACCTAGCCTTTTGGTTAGGATTTTTCATGGTTAAATTGGATCCTATACAAAAAAAAATAAATTTAAACAAAAAGTTAAATTGTTATACTGTCGAATGCCACTCGAGGTCTCTGGGCGTAAGACGAGGGATTCCCTGCCTCCTCTCGTTTTTAACATAAGTACCTATGTGTATTTTAACTAAAGATAAAATTCAAACAACAAGAAATGGTAAAAATCTTGTAATACTGTCGATATTTTTTAATTAAATCTTTATTTATTTTATTGTATACATACATTCATACGGAATACAATTAAAAATCCTTTGTTTATATACGCTCAGAATCACAAAAATATAAAAAAAATATTCAACAGGTATTAAAGGTATTAAACCGCATAAAAAGTGGCAAAAACAAATAAACTGTAATACAACGGTTTATTTCTGTACCACAAAAACAGAAAACAGCTGACCATTTCGACAATGCGCATGAAATTCCGCGGATTCCATTGTAACCCGCGAACACAGAACTGTTACTAAAAATTCAGGATTTTACTAACCGCGAACGCTGATTTTTTCACTGCGCATGCGAATAGTCCCAGAACCGGTTCAGAATCGAACCCGCGAACAAAGCTATTGATAAGCAGACCCAACGAGAGGGCGTTGAAGGCGGTACGAATTACCGGAGCCCGGAGTAATTAAAGGGTCAGCGCGGGATGAAAAATGTACAAGTAGTGTTAAGAAGAGACCTTTTAATATGCTTTTGTAGTAGTTTATGCACAATATCACATATAGACTGCTATTTTTGAGAGGAGGACCTTTTGACGTGACGACGTCTTATAATTCGATACGGCGTTACCTCGCACGTTCCATTTAAGGCTTGAAGTGCAAGCGAGAGCGCGGCACAAACGACAAAGAGGCACAATCTCCGCGTCGTTCGACATCTGTTTCTCTCCTACTTGAGTAAGAGTGCAGTGAAAAGTGAATGTGGTGTCAATTGTTTATAGCAACGATAATTGCGGCGATAAAGGCAATGATTCTTTCGACGTTCTCACGTTCCACTATCGTCAGTAAACTGCCTTTGCAGACAACCGATTCTTTTTTTTTGCTCTTTAACTTTTTTAGGGTTATTTTTGTAAAGAGGAGGAAGTGAGAACCTCTTTTTTTGTCTTCAACTTATTTTTCATACTTTTTTTTTTAAGGGGGCCGTAACTTTGACTTGTACCAGGGCCCGGCACAGCTCTTGGCAGCCCTGTTAATAAGGACCTTTTTTGCTCTTCATTTATTTTGGGTATAAAATCCATTTCGTTTTACTTTGACGGGGCCTCTACAAGCTCATTGCCCTGGGGCCCCCACACCTCTAAATCCGGCCCTGATGTATGAAAAATACTTAACTTACTTACTAAAAAAACTATGCAGGATCTTAATTAAATTATATTTAGGACTAACTTAATTAAAATATTACATTAATTTTATGATATTTCTAAAATTTTATCGAGAAAAATTTTGACTCTCTTGACTCATGCAAATAATGATTTTTTCTATATTATGTACTTGTTAAAATCCTAAATATAAATTTATTAAGACCATGGTAATTTTATTGTAATAATTAATAAAGAGAAATACTGATTTAGCCTCTATAATTAATAAACTTCTCGTATATACCAGGTAATGCAAGTGTAAGCCACCATGTACATGTACAAGGCTTTCATTTATATTTTTCCTAACTTTTTGATATCATTAGTTATTTTTGTTATTTTTTTATCTTTTGATATCCCACGAAGGTCTATGCCTAAATACCAGAGTACCGTCGGTGTCGGGTTATTAGATGTTTAACCCAATTGTCCCCCTAGCTCCGTCAACGTTGTCTAAGCACTGAAACATGCAGTTGCATTTCACAGCACCTTTAGACAACGCGGTAGTGCCACCATGGTCGTTATTTTTAAATAACTACTACCTAAATATGTCTTCCCCGCTGGGAATCGAACCGCCGACCTCTGGCTTCGAAGATCAATGCTCTGTCCACTAGGCCACGGGGAGACATGTTATGCTCAAAAGATAATAAAAACCTATAAAACTTTTATGCACGAATTTTTTTATCCTTTTAATCATCGTTGTAAATGGTCGGAAAAAATATAAATGAAACCCCTGTACATAAAAAAAAGAGTACACATTTGCACTACGACTTTTGATATTCTTACAAGGAAATCTTACATAGCTGTTTTTATTTATTTTTTTTATTTTTTTAAATTATATACAGGGTGATTCAAAAATCGATCACGTAACTTAGGGGTGATTCTACTTGACAAAATAAGGGTAGAGCTTCATATAATTTTTTTATATGTCATTCGTTTTCGAGTTACAATCCGTCAAAGTTCAATTTTTATTTTGTTTTTTTCGCCATATTGCATTTATTTTTAAACCAATCTATAAATAATACTTTTCTTTTAAAATTTTTAACACCCTGTAGTTCAAAAACTAAGACGTTGAGGACATATGTTTATTTGAAGTATTTTTCTTCTTGTCTGTTGTAGAATCGCCTCGTAAAGTTTGTCGGTTGAGTTACTGGACACTCTGTATGTATGTAGGTAATTTGATTGAAATTAATAAAAACTTTAATGTCTATTGGTGCTTAAACGGTGAGGTTTATCGACTTTAATAAAGAATACCTTATTTTTTAAGTTTTTGATTGTCAATAAAATGGTGCCCCTAGCTTTGCGATATCTGTCAAAATAAAAAAGTTATGATGTAAATAAATTTTAATTTTTAGGTAAAGTGCCATCTGGTTGCATTAAAAAAAAAACAAAAACACTTTTGTCTTAAAATTTTAGAATCTGCAAAGCTTGATTTGTGTGCCAAATATCAACTGGATTGCTTAAAAAATAAATACAATATGGCAAAAAAACCAAAATAAAAATTGAACTTTGACGGCTTGTAACTCGAAAACGAATGACATTTTTAAAAATGTTTATATGAAGCTCTACCCTTATTTTGTCAAGTAGAATCACCCCCTTAAGTTTCGTGATCGATTATTGAATCACCCTGTATATTTTGGAACCCGATGAGTTAACGCAACAATACTAAAAATGCGTTTTTTGTAGCTTTTACTTCGCGATAAACAACTTATCTAAGACATCATCTTAAACATGTTTTTTTACCGAAAATTAACCTATACTCTTAAGAATATGTTTTAATCCTAGTTAATACTAAACTTATAAAAATAAACTATTTTTTTAGAATGCGGGTAAGATATCACTGGTATTATACAGGGACTTTTTATTTAATTAACCAGAACTAACCAAATTTTTGCAGGGCCTGGTCAATCATTAGGCTGCAGCCTAGGGCGCGGAGATTGGGGGGCATCGCTAGAATCATGCTTTTTTTCTATTTTT
Source organism: Listronotus bonariensis (assembly GCA_014170235.1). Classification (NCBI taxonomy): domain Eukaryota; kingdom Metazoa; phylum Arthropoda; class Insecta; order Coleoptera; family Curculionidae; genus Listronotus; species Listronotus bonariensis. Next base: position 10,064 of record JACEGR010009581.1, read on the forward strand.
CAGAAGTGAGGACCTTTTTTCTCCTCATTAATTTTATGAGTACCTGGCGGGGACGCGCCCTCATGATTAGCCTGGGGCGGGGCGGTCAGAACTCTTAATTAGTCCCTGAATTTTTGAATCAGCCATTCAAATAGAGACATTTTGCACCCCTTATTTTGCAATTCCGTTGTGGTTAACGTTATTCTGAGACTGCGCAGTAACGCAAACATGATCCGTTATCGTTATTAACCATACCGGACTCCTTTAATTACGGATGAATCCCGAAGAGCTTATCGTTATCGTTATCGTTATTGTTAAACTGCGTGGTTGCCGGATTGTAGAAATTTTAAAATCAATTATTTAAAAGGTTAAAATTTTAATGCCGTATTAATTAAAATATCATTTATACATAGACTCTAATTAGCTAAAAATCTATAGCAGTAATAAAAATTCAAATAGGGTTAAGAAATTAAAACGGACTTGCACTTTTACAGATATTCTAAATCAGTAATTAATTTAGATGTTACAATCTGGCACACTTGCTTTTTATTCTACTACCAAACCTAACCTTACTTTTTGTGTTTTGTTTATACTGTATTGTTCGCATCTACTTTAAAAAACGAAATCAACAGAAGTGTTTGCATATATTTAAATATCAAAGTAAATACTGATTTTTCGTTAACTTTAAAATCGGTGAACCACAGGCAAAAATACGGTTATGTGTCAAATGCGCAGATGCAAGATAAATTTTTTAAAAGAGGCTGCAAAATCTCTGTCTTAAACCGCTGCCGTAATCGTTATGTTTAATAACGATAACCATAAGGAGGTCAAAAAACGTATGTTATTTTAAGAGGTGCAAAATGTCTCTATTAACTGGCGGATAAGTGTTTCTATGGTTTAAATAGTTTTTTATGATGTTATTTATAAATTTTTGAACTAAGAAAATTATATTTGAAACCAAGTTTTAAAAAATAATTTTTGATTTTTCCTTCTTTATATTTTAGCGTGGTTTGTTTTCCGTAAAAAACCCTGTATAATTTTGGTATTTATATTGTTCAGTATACGGCTTTATGGTAAATTCTATTCAGGTATTATAAACCGTGTAAAAATGGCACTGGTATAATAAAAATAATGAATTTGTCAGAACAAATTATTGTTAGTAAACCTACATAAATACTATATTTACCTATGTAAAAATAATAGTCCCTGGGACAGTTTTGAAACTGACTTCACGATAAAAACACTTTTAAAACCTTTTTTAGGGGGTTCCTTTTGACGAGTCTACCACGAATATTCATACCGCTGTATTTGGAAGCGGCGCTTTAACCCAGTTTGTCAATATCTATTCTATTTCTATTTCTATTTTTTTTCTTGGTTTTGGTCCCTTCTGGTCCAATCCACCACTCTCCCCCTTCCGGTCTATGCTTTCCAGGGCTTCGTCGGCGGAAAATCTGGATAATCGAGCTCGTAGCTCCCAGAAATTCCAAATAGAAAACAAATAATTCAACGTTCGATGCAATGCATAAATTGTCGACTGTCAAACCAAGATCTGCTACTGGTGTTACGTATAACCTTCACTTTCACTACTGACTGTTCCCATGGCACGCCCATCTATTTCCCGCCATTTGAGAAATACCTCGTGTTCACCACCAAACAGGATACCATCAGCTTATAGGAATCTTCGCTCACAGCGCTTAGATCCAGAAGAAAGATGCCGTCAATTTAGCCTGAATCTTTCCTTGATCCCCGAAGGTAAAAAACATTCGTACGACACCTCTAGCCGCCACTCCGGGAAGAACTTTGTAGTCCTCTACGCTAGTCCGCACTGTTCGGAGGTCAAACAAAGAGTTCGTCTGTCAATGTCGAAAAATGTTTCGGATTTCGGACTTGGCAAACGCGTACTTTTTTGTCGGACAAGTTTACCACGCATTCGCCCAGTCCGACAACCGAAACATTTGACATTGATAGGCTGGGTTAAAGCGCCACGTCCATATATGGCGGTATAAATATTCTTACTTACTTAGTATACGATCATTTTATACTTAAACAATTCTAATTCTATATTTACCTAAATAAGTAACAAAATAAAACCTTATTACACTACTGGCAAGAAGAAAATAAAAAAACTTGTGATTTTTCTACCACATGCTAACCCAAAGAACTTTTTTTTGTAATAACGTATGTCCTAAAAGTTTTGGCACAAAACTCATTGTCTTTAATTTTAACAAAAACAAAATAATATCAAGTTGCCTTTGAAAACAAAAGTTTATTTACTTTATTTACTGTCAGTTGAGATTTATTTATTTTGAAGTTTTCGCTTTAAGATGTCATATAAATTAGAAATAAGAAGAAGTATTTACAAGTTAGTTCGGCGGAAAGCCAAAGCTGAAATCTGTCGAATATTCCAGAATAAAAACATTTCACGCAGAACCATTTATAGAACAATAGCGGAGTGCGAGCAGGGAATACCATGTCTGAATCTCCCAAAAGTGGAAGACCACGTTTACCGCACAGAGGTCAGACATATTATTGGTGAGAAGAGCAAAAACCAGATTGGAATGTCAACGAGGAGACTGGCTAGGTAATACAGATCTTCTAAGAGTACGATATCGTTGGAATTGAGGAGGAATGGTCTTAAATATCGAAAGAGACGTAAGTGCCCCAAATACTCTCAAGCGCAGCTTCTTCGTATACCAAGATGTTGTCGTCAACTGAGGCGGGTATATTTTGCCAATGAAAAATCATTATTTTAGATGACGAAAAGTATTTCACTTTGAGTAATTCTGAAATGAAGGGAAACGATGGATTTTAAACGGACAACGTAGAGGAATGCCCTGACAATGTTAGATACAAACATAAAGCGAAATTTGCAGATAAAATCCTTGTCTGGTGCGCAATTTCTAACAGGGGTGTATCCGGACCTTTTGTGGGAAGAGTGAGGGGTGAAGCTTTGAATAGTCAGAGCTATATTGATAACTGCCTTTCCAAATTGCTTCAGTTTGTCCGCGAACATCATACTAATGACGATATCATGTTTTGGCCAGATCTAGCATCTTGCCATTACTCAAGAGATACCCAAAACTGGCTTCCACAACACCACATACCTTTTGTTCCCAAAAACGATAATCCTCCAAAACTTGCCGCAGGCTCGCCCAATAGAGGATTTTTAGGCTGTACTGTCTAGAAAGGTTTATCATGGAGGCTGGGAAGCACAGGATGAGGAACAATTAAGACGGCGAATTTACGAGAAATTAAGAGAAATTGAACTCAATTCCGTCCAGGACCTTATGAGAGACATTCGAAGAAATTTGCGTCTGGTAGAGCAGAATGGGCCACTCCACATAATTTGATAGTATAGTTTAGTTAAGTATTGAGTTGTAATTTATGATAACTAGTTAGTGTTTAAATAAATTTCTTCATTAAAAAAAAAAAACTGATAAATATTGTGTGCCAAAACTTTTAGGACATACGTTATATCCTATAAAATCTAAAACGATTTTAAGACATTTAATTCTAATAATTTATATTTGTTTTAAGACAACACCATTTGCTGCTTCTCAACGTAAATAAATTAAATTAAGAACTAAAACTTAACCCTTTATTAGGGAAAAAACTAGCACCAAATAGGACAAAATTTTATCTAAAAATTTCATACCTACATTACTAATCCAATCAGATTCCTAATTTTTCTGCCAAACCTACTTTTTGCCTATTTTATACCCAGCAAATAACCGAAAATTTTGAAAAGAGAAAAAAATTAAAAAAAAAATTCCAAATTGTAGACATATATTAGAGACATTTTGCACCCCTTATTTTGCAATTCCGTTGTGGTTAACGTTATTCTGAGACTGCGCAGTAAGGCAAACATGATCCGTTATCGTTATTAACCATACCGGACTCCTTTAATTACGGATGATTACCGAAGAGTTTATCGTTATCGTTATCGTTATTTTTAAACTGCGTGGTTGCCAGATTGTAGAAATTTTAATATCAATTATTTAAAAGGTTAAAATTTTGATGCCGTATTATTTAAAATATCATTAATACATGGGCTCTAGTTAGCGAAAAATCTATAGCAGTAGTAAAAATCATAAGTGTTTAGAAATTAAAACGAACTTGCACTTTTACGGATATTCTAAATCAGTAATTAATTTAGATGTTACAATCTGGCACACTTGCTTTTTATTCTACTACCAAACCTAACCTTACTTTTTGTGTTTTGCTTATACTGTATTGTTTGCATCTACTTTAAAAAACGAAATCAACAGAAGGGTTTGCATATATTTAAATATCAATTTATATCTTATGAAGAAAAAAGTAAATACTGATTTTTCGTTAACTTTAAAATCGGTGAACCACAGGCAAAAATAAGGTGTCGAAAGCGCAGACGCAAGATAAATTTCTTAAAATGGGCTGCAAAATCTCTGTCTAAAACTGCTGCTGTAATCGTTATGTTTAATAACGATAACCATAAGGAGGCCAAAAAACGTCTGTTATTTTAAGAGGTGCAAAATATCTCTATTATTGATATGACAAGTAAGATCTTCTCAAAATTAACGTGTTTTTAAAATGAAAAAACACTTTCTAAATTTATTACATTCGGTCATCTGACTTGTTTTTCAAAAACAAAATGAATATTTGAAATGCACTTTAAACTTATACAGGGTGTTAAAATTTCATTACAAATATTTTAAGGACGTACTTTTATGTCAAAATAAGACTTTTTTCACTATAATCATATCCCAAGCAGCAAGCTGACGTCTTATTGGCGTCTCTTTTAAGTAATTTTTTGTCACATTTGGTCAGCAATGACGTCACAAGATGACGACAAAATGACTTTAAATTGACCTTCCTAAGTCACAGACAAAAGACGTCCCGTTAATAACGTCATAATGACGTCTTTAAGATGACGAAAAACTGACGCATATACTTTTTTTTAACTAAAATGATGCGAAATTTTATTTGAAAATTAAAATAGGCAAAAACTCCTTACTGCTTGCATTTCCTTGCACTGCAAGGTCGCATTTTTCGGGACAATGTCCAACCTGCAGATGCAGATGTTTACATTAACCGAAGATATTTCTTTCAAAACTAACCAACCGCAGACCGGTCTTGAACTATTTTGGTCTTATCGGTACGGTGTAGGCGATAAAAAGCGAAGATGTTGAATAAACGTAGTAGTTTATTGTCCATTACGCCATCTATCGGTAGAGTTTTTTTCTATTTCAATTTTGTAAAATTATTAGTCCTATTTTTCTGTCATATGATATTTCGGTTGGATTTTGACACAAATCATATAATGTCACAAAATTTTTCTGGCGGGTTTTTCTAAACATGAGGTAATTAGATTTTTATACGCTAGTATGACGAAAAAATGACGTCGAAAAGACGTCACTTCAACGACGTCAAAAACACGTCAATAAAATGTCGTTAAATTGACGTCATAATGACGTCAGCTTGCTGCTTGGGATGTTTTAAAAAGCACCCCTCCGAGCTACAGATTTCCTAAGTTGCTCCCTTCCCCTCCCCAACAATGACAATTACAATATTTATATTCAATACAAAGTCAAGTAACAACGTAAATAAATAATATATAAAAAAAATTACAATCTCTTTCCTTTTATTCTTTATATGATGATGTCTCGAAAACTGTTTGTTGTATCGCAAAAATGCAAAAATCAAGTTTTTATAGTCCTACCGCTGGGGATGCTTTTTGGAAATATTTTTAGACGAGCAAAAAAATCTTGTTTTGACCTTAAAATATTTGTAGTGAATTTTAAAACACCCTGTATTATTTATTAAGTGGATCACTTAAAACATTAGCACTTTAGTGGTCGACACTGAACCCCAACATCAGTACATTTACACTCCAGACATGGCCCTGATAACTCTGAAATTATTCGCCCCACCCTGTACATTCGACCATAAATATTACATCCAGCTAGTTTCAACAATCCCACTCCTATGGAGTTTTGATTATGTTTTTCTTTAAAATTCGATTCTTTATCACTGGAAATTTTGGAATCAACAATTTTGTTTTTGTTTGGTTTGCTCAAGGACAAAATATTCGTTGCTAAACTGTTGGTACTATCATCGAATTTCGTATTGGTATTAGATTTTCTTTTTGTGTTTGCCAGTAGATCTAGCTTAAAGAATGTATCAGAATTATTAAGAGTTGTAGATTCTGGACTTTTGTTATTAATTTCTGAAGAAACAGCATTTTTTCTGGATTTTTACGGGTTGAGCTTCATGACTATCCAAACTGACTTCTTCAGTTATGTTTTTTTCGATGGAAGTTTCTTCAGAAACCTCTGAAGCTCCTCCTGAAAATATGAATTTAAGAACATCGTCCAGGCCAAATGTATCTTTTGGGTTGTCAGTTGTGCTTTCGAAATTTGAGGAATCCGGAGTAGATGATTCTGAAATTAAATTTTTATTAGTTAGTTTTTTCAATATGAAAAATTTGTGCTACTTATTAATGATGGAAATTTCTCCTACCAACTGTGTAAGTAATAATATATTTTCTTATCTTTTAATTTTAGATTACTAAAGAGGTTTACTTTTAAGAAATAGTTATTTACATTACAAGATGCGAAAGTTTACTTTTTGGTGTTGGTATTTAAAACCTCCGAACACTTGAAAAGCCTTTCGCATCGTGTAATGTATTATATTTTTTCTGCTACTGTTTTATGTATCGCATAATTTAATAATCATAAGTGTCAGATATTGAATTATTGTTAATTTAGTATAAATCCATTCCCATTTTAAAATGTTAAATGAATATGAAAATGGCATCCAAAAGGCAGCTGACCTTGCGTGTGCCTCACTTCTGCCAGACAAATCTAAAGAGAGGTACCAACAAACATACACATCGTTTTCTGAATGGCTTGCTACAAAAAATGTGGGGCGGATTGACGAGAATGTGATGTTCGCGTATTTTCAAGAAAAATCCAAGTCTTTATCACCACCAACCTTCTGGTCTGTATATTCCATGCTCAAGTTAACAATTTCCGTAAACAAAAATCAAAATATTTCGAAGTTCAAGAAACTAGTTGCTTTTATTAAAAGGAAAAACGATGGTTATGAGCCAAAAAAGTCAATTTTTAAAAAAGAAGAAATCATAAAGTTTTTACTTAACGCGCCTGATCAAAGTTACTCAGCAATGAAAGTAATAGCCATTATGGGAGTGGCTGGGGCATACCGGACAGACGAAATATACAGAATGAAGCTAACAGATGAAGAAATAAGAAATGACGTGGCTATAGTAAAAATAGTGGAGTCTAAAAATAAAGTTAAAAGAAACTTTGTAGTAACCAACGATGAAGGCTCAGTTCCTTATGTCAGATTTCTACAGGAATATATTAAGCTGAGACCAAGGAATGCTTTAGATGAGCGCTTATTGTATCGTTATGAAAGAGGTAAATGTGTTAATCAAGTAATTGGAAAGCACACTATTTCAAATGTACCTAAAGAAATTGCGAAGTTTTTGAAGCTTGAAGACATCAGTAGATACACTGGCCATTCTTTTAGAAGAACGTCAACTAGGTTCCTTGCCAATGCTTTGGATGTTGATATTTTGGACTTAAAAGGCATGGAGGTTGGAAGTCTTCTTCTGTTGCGGAGGGATATATTGCTGAATCCTATAGTAATAAGGTGGAAATTTCAAAGAAGATTTTAAACGAAATTCCTACCAATATTTCCTCTAATGAAGTAACAGTGATTGAACAATATGAATATTAACGTAGTTAAAGGTGATAACGATACCCCAACAACAAATTTAAAAACTGTTAATTCAAGTATTATTCCTCCAATTTCTTTTGCTAATTGCTCAAATTGCACAATTACTTTTAATGTCAATACCTAACCTAGTTTTTAAAATATTTTGTCATAAATTAGTTACTTTTTATAAATAAATTCTAATATTTCCCACAAGCATATTTTCTTTTTTTTTACTCTTACTTTTTGTCCAGGCGCTGAAAATATTACTTTCGTAGCTAGCAACGCTTAGCAACCAGGTAACACGAAGGTTCTCTTTCGTTATCATTCGCGTTGCTAGGACCACAAAGTTTTCTTATTTATACAGTAGTAGAAAAAATAAAAACCCAATTAACCTTTTAAAATTGGTTCAATAAAAAAATATTAAGATTTACCTTGCAGAATTGAAGGTACACTTGTTGTGGTAGTTGTCCTTTGCATGGACATTCTATCACCCATTAGACTTTCCAAGTTGGGTGCTGGCTCTGTTCTGATGACATCCTTAAACGGGTCAGCTGGTATAATTCCTTCAGCCACCGTCACTATTTCCTTAGGGATGTCGTGTATATTTAGTAACGGTAAACTGGGTTCACCTAAATAAAAAAAAACATTAATAATTCTATAACTCTTGTATCTTTCTTAAAGCATCAAAAACACTATTTTAAATTAGAAGAGTTCCTTTTGAAGAGTTTACCACGAATATTCATACGACGTTTTTACCGAGCCTGTCAATGTCAAATGGTTCGGGTGTCGGACTGGGCGAACGAGTCCCTTTTTTGTCGGACAAGTTTACCACAATGTTTTACATGTAATTTTTAAACATTGTGCTAAAATTCGTAAGTGTTACAGTTACGACCCATCGGATTGGGCCGATTTCGTTACTGTAAACCTTGCGATTTCCGGCACAATGTTTAAAAATTGCATTTAAAACATTGTGGTAAACTTGTCCGACAAAAAATGACGCGTTTTCCCAGCCCGACACCCGAAACATTTGACATTGACAGGCTGGGTTAAAGCGCCGCTTCCATATATGGCGGAATGAATATTCATGGTAGACCCGTCAAAAGGAAACTCCCTAAAAGGCTTTAAAAGTGTTATTATCATGAAATCAATTTCATTACTGGCTCAGGGACTATTATTTTAATCACTTTCCCAGCAAACACTATTTGCCGGCAATATACATTTTTCATATTGGCATTGATGGTAAAGCATTGGCAATTGGTGGCAATATTATGCCAACTTACGCCTTAAAAATCAACCCTAAATAAACACTCAATTGCCAATAAATTTTACATGCAGGCGAATTGCCGGCAAACATACAAAAATGGCGGCATAACAATCCTGATTAAATATGCCTTTTTGTTGCAGGCAAATAAATATTGAATTTTTGAAGGCAAACCTTCAACGCATATTCATACTTTTTAAACCATATTATTAACATTGGTATTTAACTAACATTCGAGCAATTTTTTTGGTCTGTTTTATTTATAATGGCAGCTAAACAACATTATTTTATGTTTTTTACATAACTTAAAGGAAATGGCCTTTTCATAACATTTTATTGTTAAAAATCATACAAATAAAAATTAAGTCAAACAAAATGTTTATTATGTATTTTTGAGACAATAAAAATAAAATGATGGTAAAATTAGCTAGGTTAATCTCGACGATTTCGACCGAAGGTGATAAATTTAAATTTCCCGCTTAGCCGAAATACAAGATTTGACAATTTGACAGATGAGGCAACCTTGCTTTTGTTTGGCCGCTTTGTGTAATTGTTTTCTACGTGGTTTTCTAGGTTTTTAGTTTCTTTTTTAAAGAAAAGAGTTTTTAGTAGACATAATTAAGTGTATTCATTACCTAATTAGTGTGTGTTGTGTAATTAATTGGTGATGGCTAGTCAAGAAGGCGGGTTATTCGAGTAGACTGTTAGGAGCTGTAAACATTTTGTTTAAAACCTTTTAAATTTGTAGTTACCTAAAAAAATTATATGAAATCAGGAAGTTGCCTTATTAAAAGTTTTAAAGACGTGTTAATAAAAAAAAATATATATATATTTAATAGTTTTTTTGACATTTAACTCATTTAAAATATTTCTCCCTATGTTTTGGATCTGAAAATTGAGTATAAGTGTCCCTTAAATACTTACTATTTTAAAGTGTTTTCTTTTGATTTACTATCTTTTTTACATTTTATTACATACTTTTTATTTATTTTTTTTTTTGGTTTTTTGTTACGGTATAAAAATTTATATTATGTAATTTTTTATTGATAAAGTTTTCCTGCCTTTTTTCCAATTTTTTCGATTACAAAATTCTAAATATGTTATTTAACTTTTGGGGCATTCAACTTATAAAACTATACTATTTAATGATAAATGCCATTATGCCAATAACTTATTAATGATGGATGCCATCATCTTAAACGCATTTTTTGCCAATAACTTATTAATGACGGATGCCATCACATTATCTGCAACACGTGGCCTAATAACGGCCAATTGCCCACTTTCTCGTCTTTTGATACCTTTTTGCCAATGCCTTGCCATTAAACAGTGTTGGCAATGCCAGTAAATTAAATGTACAACGCCGGCAAAAAATGTTATATGGGTTTTTGTTATCATAAATATTGCTTCAACTTTTTTACTACATTACCACATATGTAATTGGGACAACACAAGGCGACTCCTTTTTCAATAGCTTCTTGACATCCCGGTCTTGGAGGGGCAGTTCGGTTTTTGACACACTATGTTCCCATAAAAACAAGTGCAAGTTACACACGGTGACTCGGATAGAACTGACATGCCATGGGCGACTTCTTGACCATCGGAAATACAGTTCACTAAAAATGAATACAAAAATAAATCAATAAAAAAATGCATCAATAACTAGAGCGAAAATTTTGTAATGGAAATATTATACCTACCATTGCTATTTTCATTTGATTCATTTACTATAGATGGAACCGGATCAACAGCTACGTAAAATGAATCTAAAATAGGTGGTTCTTTTGGTACAAATCCACCTGGAAATGACGAATTTAATTTATAAAAATATTTTTGAGGGTTTAATATATTACTATATTCATTAAAAATAATTTTAAAAAACACATTTTTATATCTGATTTCCAAAATATCGTTTTTTACATTAAAAAAGTAGTTTCTGTATTAACACTTAACACTACATATATTTTAAAATTTAATATTTTTACAAGTTACCTTCAGTTTTGACTGGGGGAGAAAATAAATTTGTGTTATATTCAAATGGTTCCTCATCGACTTTTTGTCTATAAAAACTGGTGTAGGATCTTTGGGAGCTTCTTTTTAGAATCTAAAGCATCTGCAGCAACAAATGGAATTATCCTTAAAAGAACAAAATAATATTTAATGCGTGAGACTTTAAAAGTTAAGAAAGGTTCAATAAACAAAAGCAACCAATGTTTTTACCAACAGTTATATTGTAAAAATAAAGATTTAACTAACTTTAAATTTGGTAAAGATGGCGGCAAATGTGGGTTCATTGTAATCATAATCAAAATCATCTTTATTCTTTTGTCGGCTAACGTTCAGCATCGCTTCAATATCCGGTGACAACTTTAAAACACCATTATGCTCTTTATTTCTCGTCTTAACTTCCACAGCAGCTTTTTCAGTTAAAGAGTTTTCTGATGAGGATTCTTCAATATCCAAGTCCGTGGTGGTCAGCAATTCCGTTCTGGTCTCAGCCAATTTATTTACTTCACCTGGGTCTATTGGCAGTATGGTGGTAACTTCGACGTTCTGATTACCTAAAAGTTCAAAACATATACCGAGGTGTTGCTCCATCGAGCGGGACATAGGGAATCCCATGTAAATTTTGAAGTAGTCAAATATTGGCTCTCCTAATTATTTTAGAAAAAAATGCTATTAGGACTTATTAAAGAGCACAGTAAGTTCCACCCAAAATGAAAATTTGAGCATTTTTCAAGCAACCAGTAAAGAGTAAACTGCTTAATACTTCTGCAACGTAGTATCTCATTATGCACCCTGTACTCTAGAAATCAACAATAAAAACACCATATCGATTTATTAGTGACAATTTAGATCATTAATTTATAATGTCATTGCCAAAACTGAACAATTTTATACGGGAATTTCAAAAAGAATCCTCGCATTTCATTTTACTTTACAGCTAATTCCAACACTTGCACTTACAGTTACGCAAGACAATAAAACAAATTTTTCTACATTTAGAAGTCAATTTATGACGAAAATATCAGGATTTAATCAAATGCTCAAATATTTCTCCATTAACTGCCGGACAATAACCCAAACGATTATAAAACTCATTTCTTACGTTGGCTAGTTGGTACATCGATATTCTGGCACATTCAGCGGAAATAGCATTCCTTAGCTGGACTAAATTTTCATATTTTTTATTGGTAGCTTAGTTTTTAAATGTCCCCATAGAAAAAACTCGTTTGGCAAAAGTTCACGTCGATTTTCTTCACATTTGCAATTATTGATTATTGTGCCTGTAGTTTCAAATTTTTTATTGTCCGTTCTATTGTCGATTTACTTGGTATTGGCCTATTGGGAAAATAGGCTGCAAACATGTCCGCTACTCTTCGATAACTGTAAGAGGTTAAATAATGTTTCTAGTATTTTATTATAAACTTCTAATAATACAAGGCGGGTAAGAAGATAGGAGATTCGTAACTTATTTAAGCATTTATCTCTTAGCTCGCGGACTGAAAAGAGCTTTTTGTACACTAAGTACAACTTTTCGTGCTCTTTAAAAAATCCTAATTATATTTTCTTCTAAAATAATTAGGGAAGCCAATATTGGACCACTTCAAAATTTATATGGGATTCCTTATGTCCCGCTCGACGGAGCAACACCCGGTATCTAAAATATTAAATGCAACTTAAAAGAAGATGAATGATACTACAACTAATTTACACTTAAAAACGGACAGAGATAGGACTGCCCAAAACGTTGTGTGAATAGTTAAAATAAAGACAATGAAAGCCCAAAATTCTTGTAGTATCATTCATGAATAATCATTGTCTACCACATTCAAACAGACGTTAACAGGTGTTGTTAAATAAAGATCTTCCTTTAGTACTAACCTTTGTCTACAATCGTTTCCACATTATTATTACAATCAGTCGACTTTAGAACTGTCCTTACTGTTATCGGCATACCTTGATCACCTACAGTGGTTGTTATATTATAATCCTCTGTAGAAGTAGTAGACTCAACATCATTTTCTAATGCAACAGTCGTAAACTCCGTTACAGTATTAATTTCATCACCAGGTCTGATAGTTGTCTCTATGGAAGTTGTCGAAATATCAGCACTTGTTGAGTCTAAAATGGTAGACTTACTAGAAGTAGTGGATATTTTTGAGTGTTCATCAACAGGTTTTTGAGTAGTTTGAGTCAAATTCCTGTCAACTTCAGATTCGTTATCCAGTTTTCTATAAAGCTTTCCATCCAAGAGAGAATCTACTATACTTAAAATATTAAATTTATCAAAACCAAGGTAATCAGAACTTTCTTTACTTTCTAAAGGTGGAACTGAACTACTTGGACGCACTTTGGTGGGTAAAGAACGTTCATTTGACCTAAAAGTCGTACTGTAGACTCGTTTGTAGTTGGCGTTTTGAAATTCATAGTTCGTCGTTGCGTAGTAGACTCCAGGAACTGTTCTGTGCTTCACTACCGGTTTGGTAGTCGTACTTTTCTGCTTCGAACTACTAATTAGGTAAAAGTTACTTTCTGTATTACTTTTTAAAGTACTCGAACTGGGAAAGTCTTGTAAAGGCTTCTGAGTACTACTTGAACTAAAATTAATTCCAGAAAAATGTCTAGTGGTTCCATAAGTATCTGGGCTACGTTGATAGACAAATTTAGTAGTAGGATCCTGTAAAGACTCCGCTAAAACATAGAAAGGTGCTACAGTGACAACGCCATCTTTGTTTTGTTTCGTGGGGGATTTTCTGTGAACCTCTTTTCGCAATTTCGAATATTCCTTGCTGATTGTTGGAAAGAGACCATAATTAGGTTCTGGTTCGATTTCAAGTGTACCATCTGCAAAGAATATGACCAGTAATAGAAAGAAAAGAGACAGAAATTAAATTATTTAGGTAAGGAAAGAGAAAATAAACTTACTTACTACAATTATAGCTGGCAGCACAACATTCGCCCGGTTTCACCACGGGGTGCACCCTAGAAGGGGAGGAGCACAAGAGAGAGGTTCGCATCTCAGTAGACTTCTCAAGCAGTAGCAGTTATCGCAGACGGAATGGCCTACTCCGATAACTTTGGATCCTTCAGGATAGTGAGTGCCATCGACTGTACAACCATCTAAAAAATATTAAAAAAATGAATTAAATGCTACGTTTCAAAATACAGGGTGTTGAATAGTATACAGAGAAACTATATATCCCTTAAGTCAAACTACTTATACCAATATTAAAGAGTTGATAATAACGAAGATTTAGACCAACGACGTATGGACTCAGCGATTCATTCATAATTTTATGATAAACATTAAGCTAACAATCCTAATAGGCAAAGGGGGTGAGGCAAGCGAGAAATGAAAATGGCGGACTTACTTTTTGACCTTGGTCAATAGTATGCACCCAACGACGTTGGTCTCTATTTACCTGTGAAAAGTGAGGTGCGGAAATGAATAGTCTACCCTTCTACAAACAAAGCACTGCCTACCCATATTGTCTTTAAAAACACTTTCTAATCACCAACAAACACCAGAAAATACACAAAAAAAAACGCTTTATAAGCTTTATTTCATCACTTTTGGCTTTTCAAATTGTCAAATGACAAAACCCAACAGAAATGACAAAGCAAAGGGGCGTCACCCACAAGCGTTTAGGAAGATTTCATTCATGTTTATTTACGATGGAGTAAAAATCCCTGGGCGGCGTTGCCGGGATTATCAAATAATCACGTGTTTTCAGAATCTTATTGCTTTTTTAAAAAGATAATAACTTAATTAATATTAGAACATTTTTTTTTATTATGATATCTAAAAATGATAAAAATATATGTATTGTTTATTTAAAAAGTTATATTACAAAATTCTTTAATATAGTGGCTTATTCAACAACTACTTGTGGTTAGTAAGTTTAGAGTGAAAAAATTAAATTTGGCAAACCGCATTTTAGCGCTTTTACTGTGATGTATTGATGACAACAGCTCAAACGTAAACAAACCTGGTCCATACGTCGTTGATTTAGACAGTTAAATTATAGCTTTTTAATATTTGTTTTTAACCGATTTTATTGCTTGACAGCTTTCATTTTGACACAAAATTTTGACAGATATCATTTTTATCAGATTTAGGTCAATTTAAAATTCATACTAAAAGAAAATAGGGTTGGTAGATTTATTACCAATTTTTGGCGCTGCAGAACTGGTACTTATAACAGTTGTAGTGGCGTCCTCAGCCCTGCTTTTATCTTCTAAAGTTTTTGAACAGTTATACCTAGAAAAAAAAACGAATTTATTTTAAAAAATATATTTTTATTTTTAAAATGATTAGAATTTTACCTCAC
>JACEGR010009582.1:0-25355 GCA_014170235.1 Listronotus bonariensis
ACATATATAGGTCGGATAAGGCCACGGTATAAAATTATTTTACTCCATACAGGATGTCTCAAAAAAGTGTGACATATCAAAGTTATATATTTTTAAATGGAACACCCTATATTTTATGACGGTTTTAGATTCAACATAAAAAATTATTTAAGTTTGTTAATAGTACCAAGTGTCTAATTTTATTCGTTTTTTTAATATTTGATTTTTTTCAAAATGCAGGGGTGCAATTAAATTAAATTTATTTTAACAATATAAACTCCTTAAACTTTAAAATTTGTTAAAATATTAGGAAAAGTCTGCCTTATCATACGTAGGTTCTATCGAGATCATAGATTATACAGGGTGATCAAAAAATAATTTCAATCATTACCTTTATCGCCGCAATTATCGTTGCTATAAACATTTGACACCACATTCACTTTTCACTGCATGCTTACTGAAGTAGGAGAGAAACAGATGCCAACGACGCGGAGATTGGCTCTTTCTCGCTCATGCCGCGTTCTCGCACTTCAAGCCTTAAATGGAACACGCAAGGTAACGGCATATGAGTCATGTTTTTGGTGCGTGCAGCCGAGTCCATAGAATTATAAGACGTTGTCACGCCAAAAATAAACGTTGCTTTTGCTAAGTTAAGCTTAGTTTAACGCAGCAAACACAATATTAGTAGGAAATGCATGTGTAATGATAAGGTGCCGACTGCACCTCCATTAACCGAGGAAAGGCAATTCCGTGAGACTGCTGTTTGCAGTTTAGCCGAAATTATTTTTCTTGTAATAGTACCAAAATTTCTGAAGAACTTGATATTAAAGCCCGAACAGTTAGGAATATTCTGAAATGAAACAAATACTATTGCTATAAATTGCAATCTAGTCAAGAGGTTTTTCCTAAAGACTATGAAAAACGTATGGTGTTTGTGAGGATATGATGGAGAGGGCCAATATATATAGAATATAAATATAAGTTTTGTTCAGATCCAAATGGCAAAAATAAATATGCTTCCAACGTTTCAGGATCTAATGCATTTAAATTATTATTTTTTTAGGATACTCAAATATTTAATATTTACGTGAAAAATGCACCAAAATAATATAACAAGGGGTTGCATATCTACTATGCTACTGAATTGAATACCATCAGTGTGGCCAGATGGGTTACGATAAAAGTTCCCCGCGTGGTTCCAAAAAATCACATTTTTTGGGATACTTTAGAAAAAATCCCTGTCATGTAAAGCCACATTTGAGGGACGCCTTTTGATTTGCAAAAATTTATTCTCTACGCCAAATTAATTGAGAACCAAAAAAAAAAGGTTTACGTAAAAATCGAGAATTTTAAGTAGTAGAAAAGTAAGTAAAAGTAATGGTATGTTTACATCTGACATTTATTGCATGATATTTATGTCAGATAAAAATTCTAGCTCATGTACACGGCCAAAAATGTATGTCTGATATAAATTTTTGATTGTTTACACTAGCCAGAATTTCTATCTGACGTAAATATCATGCAATAAAAGTAAGATCTAAACGTACCTTTAAAAAGGGTGTTTTTACATCATTCTTACTCCTACCTAAACTACCTTCTAAATCGTTAAAAATTCCGTTTTTACTTAAAAATACCTTTTACCTTGTCATCAAAAATTCCCGAAAAATTCTCTGGCAACACTGTTGAATACCCGAACGATGCAAGTTCCTGATAAGCAAAACGAAAACCGTCGGCGCCAGTGTCCTAATAGAGGAGTACGTTTGGATGTAAGCAAAGAGAACGGGAGAAAATTTGTGAATTAGACAACATCGCATCGTCTGCTTCAGTCGAACTTATGTGATTCAGTATATTCAGTAATACTCTCTTCTCCACTTGGGGAATTGCAAAGGGCGAATAAAGATTTTTCACACCTGTATAACATAAAGACTTTTTATAAAGCTCGTTGTTAAATCTTTTAAATGGTTATATATTAAAAGGGGTGTTTTGTTTTAAATAGTAATTTTTTCAATAAATCGAAAACCCCATGTTCAATTGTTTTTCTGTTGGCAGCACGTTAATCAACGAAAAAAATACTACAACTTTACTATTAGACTCTTTGTTTCCGGACAGTGCGGACGTGCGTAGAGGACTACAAAATTCTTCCCGGAGTGGCGGTTAGAGGTGCCGTACGGACGTTTTTACCTTCGGGGATCAAGAAAGATTCACGCTAAATTGACGGCATCTTTCTTCTGGAGCTAAGCGCTGTGAGCGCAGATTCCTTTAACCTGATGATATCCTGTTTGGTGGTGAACACGAGGTATTTCTCAAATGGCTGGAAATAGATGGGCGTGCCATGGGAACTGTCAGTAGTGAAAGTGAAGGTTATACGTAACAGCAGTAGCAGGTCTTGGTTTGACAGCCGACAATTTATGCATTGCATCGATTGTTGAATTATTTGTTTTCTTTTTTGAATTTCTGGGAGCTACGGAGCTCGATTATCCTGATTGTCCGCCGACGAAGCTCTGGAAAGCATAGTTCGGGAAAGTGGTGGATTGGACCTGAAGGGACAAAAACCAAGAAATAAAAAATAGAATAGAAATAGAATAACTTTACTATTAAAATGACCTTGTATCTCCAATAATAAAGAAATTGGCAATAGTGCTAACGTAAGTTTGATCACCCGAATATAGTAATAAAAATCGATGATGAGTTCAACTAACCGACATGGCAGTTAAGAAATCCTATGTCCTGAAGGGAAAACGTACAAGGACAAGGAATATTATATAGAATAATCCAATAAACTGCGGTGTATTGAACTTAATAGGCTTTACTGCAGAAGTAATTGGATAATGTTTAAAGCACAGGTTAAGTACATAGAGTTTATATCAGATATTTTTTTAAAGATGTTTCGTACTGGAAAAAATAATGATAACGGATATTAATATAATATATCACAGAACCTACAAAAATTGAATAAACTATACAACATATTTAGGGCATGATTTTGCATGAAAAATAGTTAAATGTACAATAATTTACTAAAAACACGATATTGCAAAGTAAAGATTTTTTTAAACTATTGTTTGTAATATTATTTTTCAACCGTAATTTTGCAAGAAATATGTGGGTATTTGATTTAATTTGTAGCTTAAGTGGTATTTAAAAACTTATATTATACCCAATAATAATACCTATTAATTTGTAATTAAAAAAGTATGAAAAATTACGTAAATGAAAATTTTAAAAAATTCTATTTGAAGCGAAAATTTTGGCCAAAACGACATTTTTGTTTATATCCCCGTAAATGCTAAAGCTTTGTAATATTATTACATATCCTTCAAAAAAAAAACAATTTTATTATCTACATTTTTTGTTTTATACAATTTTTTATATCTATGATGGATTTCGAAAAAAAAGAGAATTTTATAAAAACTGAAATCGTTAATATCTCAAGATAAGATAAGAAAAAATGTATACAACAAAAAAAATATTTTTAAAGGTCTATCTTTTAAGTCCTATACTCTTTTCATTTAAACGTAAAGTTTATTGAGATACTGGCAAAAAATCGATTTTTAAGGATTTTCCAAGCTCCCTTGTGAACAACTTAATAACAGCGAAATGATACCTTCATTTATTTTTTCATCACAAAATGTAGCATGTTAGCATGTCAAACTTATCTTTGTGGCTATAATGGCCATCCTGCATATTCGATCGTAATAATACAATAAGATATTAGCTATTAACCAATAAACAATAATAGAGACAACAGTAACAATAAGAACCAATGCTTTAAAAATAACAACTTGTCAAACAGGGTTAATAACGACAAATACTATTTTATAATGATATTAAATTATGTTACAGATACGGTAACAGGTGTTAACGTCCAAGCATTTGTTTGCAAGGCATACTTAAAAATAACTTTAAAAAAATAGAAAAAATGCAATTTTTCTTTTAACTAAAAATTAAAATATGACATGTGATACATCGTTAAATTTGTAATAAAAAATGGGATCAGATACAGGGTGTACTTTTTTTCGAGCCATATAAAAAAATTAAGTTGATGATGATTTCTTGAAAACGAATCGTCAGGTATAAAATCTAAAAATACCATCATGTAGTAGCTAAAAAGTGCCAATGAAAAAGTGTTATTATTTTTTTTTTATATCTTTTTAAATAAAGTCAGAAAAAAATAAAATCGATATAGTCAAATTTTTGTTTCAGCCAAATAAGTATCTCAGCAGGACATGAAAATTTTTAATTTTTTAAACGGCATGTAAATAAGCTTTAAAAACAAGTGGCGAGCGTAGTGCAGCGGTAACGTACCAGCTTCTCACCGCAGCGATCCGAGTTCGTATCTCGGAACCGGACATTGGCATTTTAATAGCTCGTCACCTCACAGATGGCTTGGCAAACCACTGTGTAGTATTCTGCCTACCCCAGGTAGTAGTTATTTAGATAATAACGTCCGTGGTGGCACTACCGCATTGTCTAAAAGGTGCTGTGAAATGCAAAAATTGCATGTTTCAGTGCTTGGATAACGTTGACGGAACAGCGTGGAAAAGGGGTTAAACATCTAATAACCCGACACCCACGGTACTCTGGTACTTAGGATAAAGACTTCGTGGAGTGTTAAACAGATTAAAAAAAACACAACTTTTTCCTAATTTAACCTAAGCTGTATCTCCAATAGGTACTAAGATTCCCATGCTTAGGATCCTTATCTTGGACACACTGTATAATGTTCGTATGACCCCTTCCAGGTTCCATTCGAGTATTTCAAGTTTTGGTGTAGGTGTTGTCCAGTATGAGTAGGTTTTCTTAATACGAAGGTTTGTATTTGTCCTTTATCTCTTTTAACTAAAGGTCTAGGGAACGTAGAACCAAGTTCTGTTCCCTCTCCATTGTGAAGTTTATACTAAGTCGAAGGCCATTTAGATAGTTAAGAAAGCTTTGCAGTTTTTCGACATTACCTGTCCATAGAATGAAAGTATCATCAACATACCTCAGCCAAACTTTTGGTTCAATTACTGCAGTTTTCATTGCCTCTCTCTTAAAACCATTCCATAATATCGGCGTCATATTTCAAGTCTATTAGACGCCATATTATGAAAAATAATTCACCTTTGCAATAATAGCCCTGTTCCAATTTTAACCGCATATTAGCACGTGAATTATACAGGTTGTCCAAAGATTAATCCATGCAGTAAAGTATGAAATGCCGGCGCTGGCTTAATTAACTGTTGCAAGATAAATTTCAATATGGCTTACCCGTAATACGTTTGCTGCACTAGGAACTCTGGCATTTGCATTATGAAATGGCTGATATGATACTAAGTATCCAGTTTTAGTCCAGGAGGTAGTAAAGTCCGGAAAAGAAACATTTTAGGTTGGCTGATTTTTGATATGTTGTTTTCCCTCCTCTTCCGGGTAGATTCTCGGCTGGCGGTAACGGTTGCGTTGGCGCCCAGCTGTGACCTTGACATTTAGAGCTGACACTTTAACAGTTAGAGCTATCATTGATACGTCAAAAAATGAAGACTTTGGTTATAAGTTATCGTTCTAAGTTTCATCAAAATTATCCGAAGAGTTAAGGAGTTAGAAGGGGGCGACTGGATAATAAGCAAAGATAATGTCTGCCAATAACAAAAATATGTTTGGTAAACCTATCTAAAGAAAAAAATAGGAAATAAAGTTTCTTAAAATGTTTTTAAAACCCAGGATTATTACCAGTATAGGCAGAATGCGAACTAATAAACGCAACTTCTATCGCCAGCCAGACAGCCCAGGGTCTATCCAGAAAAGGAAGAAAAATGATGGTTTAAAAAATAAGTTTACCTAAAATTAATTTTCAAAAATGTTGCTACTTCCTATACTATTTGGTAATATAGGTTTGGCAAAAATATCGTTATAAAAAATTATGTGGTTTATTATGAATACTTACAGTAGATATATATATTTAAAATAAATAATAACTGCAAAACGCATAAATACAACTGGAAAAAAAAACTGTTTTTCTGGCTATTTTAAGGGAGATCAGGGAGAGTATGGTTAATTCGTGCTAAAAAAGGTACATTTTTATGATTTTTTTGTGACGACTTGGTCAACATTTATTTATAAAATTTATAAACTACATACATTAAAATCTCTACACGCTGCAGGATGCCAAGCCAAGTTCAAGCAAAAGAACTAGCTACAGCGCCGCGTGTAATATTACACGAATGACTTGGTGCCACTTTCAGGGGCGGTCATAGGGCCCCTCCCTTGGATGCGACATCCTTTCTATTTTATTGTGTTTTATACATGTCTAATGGCAAAAATGGGCATTTATTGAGGGTCCCCCAAGGTTGGTCCGAGGGGTGAGGCTGATGATGGAATTGAAGAGTGAGGACCTTTTCAAATACGTGGAAAGGAGGTTTTGTGTAATTTTATAAAAGAATGAAAGGTAAAAACCATAAAAAAGGTTAGACAACATTTATTTTTTTATTTTTTTGCTCTTTAAAAATTTAAACCTCCTTTAAAAATTTTAGTTTTTGCCACGTCACATACTTCTCCTCGGCCCATGCCCCCCATTAAAGTCGATATGACCGCCCCTGGCCACTTTTGACCCCTATGAAGATTAAATTTCTAGCTCAATCGGTTGTAAAAATGTAAAGTCCAAAATTGCCATTTTTCCACTGACTGACTCACTGACTGATATATAAATCAAAACCAAACTCCCTTTTAGATGACCTAGAAAGATAAAATTGTCCAAGCACTAAAACATGCCGTTTTTGCATTTCACATCACCTTTTGGACAACGCAGTAGTGCTACCTAGGAATAAGGTTTAGGAAAATGTAGACAATACCTGCCTAGTTTTCTTTACAAAAAGTAATTATATTCCACCAAAAACATAAATGCGAAAAACGTGAGCCAAGTTCAATACTAAAATTATGCTTTGCTGTGGGCTTGGCCGCAAAAGAAATGAAGATCTAAATTGGTGGAAAGTTTTGTATAAAATCCAAATATGTATGTATGAGATCTTAAAGTAGGTTCGATTTGATTTGGCCAGTTTTTATATAATATATTTTAAATTATATAATATATATATAAATTCCTACTTTCATATAAGTAAACCAACATCACATAGAGTCACTGGATTAATTTGCTTCCAGTCATGACAACCTAAATGCAATAGTAAAAATGGATCTAAAAATCAACCAAAACACTTTTTAAGATATCACAGTGTGACTTAGAATTGTCTCAGGAATCCAAAAATCAAAAAATATACTTTTTGTGTACGTGTATAAGACGATTACTCCGGCGCTTGTAAACCAATTTTAAAAATTCTTTTTTTTTTATTTTAAAGAGTGCACTTTCGCAGTGGTCCCATAAAAAATTCAGGATCGCGAGGGAGAAAGATACTAGACCTACTTTTTCTCTCTACCGTACGTTGTTTGTTCTGCAAAGCTGCCTCTAGGTGGGGAATATTCTCAGATTTTTTTCTTTGGATAAACCACGAAGGCTGAAAGTCTAAATACCAACGTACCGTGGGTGTCTTAAGCGAGGGAAGAGGGAGTTTGTTGACACGGGACATAAATACTTGAAGATTTGGGGGGAAAGGAAAGACATTCGCGGGCAGCAGGTTCCACATTCTAGAAACTCTAGGGATAAAAGAACGAACAAAGTGGGAAGTTCGGGGCCTGTCCAGTTGGACCGTATAGGGATGCATACACGCGGCACCACGAGTTTCTCTGGTGGGAACCGTGAGTGGAGAAACAATTCTTCAGAGCACAAATAGAATTACCTATAAAAAGCGATAAATCCCTCACGGCCCGACGATGGGCAAGAGAGGCAAGCCTTTTGTAAGTGAGGGGATCATTAATGAGTCGAATAGCTCTTCTTTGGATGGAAAGAATGCTTAGGGTTGTGGGGGACGCCATGCCCTAGATATAAGAACAATATTTCATGGGAGGTTGGATTTGGGACACATATAAAGTGTATAAAAGTAGAAGGAGAAAAATACTTTTTGGCTTGAAAAAGAAATCCAAGCTTTTTGAAGCTGCCGTGGATATAGATACAATGTGTTCATGCCAGTTAAGGTTACTTTCAAATGTGCCGCCCACAAGATTGAAGCTGTCTTTGCTCTGTTAAACTTGGCCGATCATAAGTAGAGATGAGTATTTGATGACTCTTTTCGCGACAAGGAACATGATTGTGTTTTGGATGCATTTAAGTGAACGAGATTTTGGCGCCCCCATCCAATATTAAATTAAGATCCTGGGAAAGAGATATCTGCCTCGCTCTGCGATTGTTTTCCAAATCAGGTTTAGTGATGAGTTTGGGAACCTGAAAACTGGAGTGAAGGATACTTTGTCGGCGAAACTATGAATGGAATTAGTTGTGGACGAGAGAAGGTCGTTGATGTGAAGAAGAAACAATGTTGGTGCCAGAACTGAGCCCTGAGGCACTCCAGTATTAACTTGGGGAAAACTTGAAGAATAGCCGTCCACAATAACTGATATAGGTCGATCAGATAGATAACTAGGGAGCCAAGTACAGAGTTTAGTTGAAAGACCATAGGAGGGAAGTTTATTAAGAAGAGCGGCATGCCAGACCTGGTCAAAAGCTTTGGATATATCAAGAGCAACGATCTGGAACTTACCTAGAAACTCAAGAGACTCATTCCAGCAGCGTGATACGAAGAAAAGAAGATCTGCTGTAGATCTTTTGTGGCGAAATCCATACTGCTTGTCGTGCAAAATTTTGTGTTTCTCTAAATACCTAAGAGTTTATGAAATAATAAAATTTTCCATTACTTTACAAAAAACTGAGAGAATTAAAATTGGTCTATAGTTAGATGGAAGAGATTTAGATTCTTTCTTGGGAATAGGTTGAACACGTGAAGCTTTCCAGCTTTCGAAAAAGCCGAGTTAAGTTTGGTGCAAGTTCTGGGGCACATTTTTTTAAAACGTCTATAGTTAGATGGAAGAGATTTAGATTCTTTCTTGGGAATAGGTTGAACACGTGAAGCTTTCCAGCTTTCGAAAAAGCCGAGTTAAGATTGGTGCAAGTTCTGGAGCACATTTTTTTAAAACGACTGTTGGTATGCCATCCAACCCAGACGATTTCTTGGTGTTAAGCCAAGAAAGGATACGCTTAATGTGTTTTACCTTAAAAATAATATCGGGCATTTTATGAGGAACCGGGGTAACCGCTGGAATTGGATGATTTACGGGAGGGTCAAGGGTTGAATTAACAAAAAAATTGTTTGGGAAATAGTTCTGCCTTTCCTTTAGCGGTATAAATAATTTCATCTTCCAAAATTAGTGGTGGAAAAAAATAATTAAATTGTCATATTTTATAAAATATTTGAAATATATTAAATGTAGTATTTTTGTTAAGGACTTTAAAAACCTTTTTAATGGTGGTATAACATACTAGGTGTCTTAGTTGAAAAAGTGAGTTATGTGAATATATTCTGTTAATTATTTTTTTCTGTAATCTTCATAAAAGAAAAAGAAACTTGATAATTTACTGTACAAGTTGGTTTTTGTATTATTGTTTTTACAGTAAGAAACAAAAATTTTACAAAAATTTAAAATGTGGACGTGGACATGGACAAATTAAATTGGAAGCACTTTACATTTAGACGTTAAATTTTTAGTGGTGCACTTTTTACTTGCCACACGTAAAAAAAAACTATAACGTGTAATTTTTACATAACGGAAGATAAAAAAAGATGTAAAATCAACTGATGGCACCCAACTTTATTATAACCTACTTATCATTTTAATTATTTCCAAACAATTAAATTTCATTCGTTAATTTAAGTATTTTGCCCTTAACCCTTTAATTTTTATTCTCCCTAAAGGAATATTTCTTTATAAATTAGTTTTTGACCAATTTTAAATGTAAAGCAAACCCCAGAA
Source organism: Listronotus bonariensis (assembly GCA_014170235.1). NCBI lineage: Eukaryota > Metazoa > Arthropoda > Insecta > Coleoptera > Curculionidae > Listronotus > Listronotus bonariensis. The sequence goes on from JACEGR010009582.1 coordinate 9,871, forward strand.
TTTCCAATTAATAATTCCAATCTAATTTAGTTTATGCTGTAAAGATGATTTAATTATTCATAAAAATATTGTTTTTTTCTTATGTAATTTTTAATTTAAAATTTTTTTTTAAAACAAATTGAAAAACTAATGTAATAGGGTATTTTTCAATAAGCACTGGATTAACAACCTTCGACGGTATTCCTTAATTATAAGAAGAAAACCGCCGTCAGGCGGTTTTATATATTTTAGTATATAAAAACCGCCAAATATCTAAATTAATTTGTTATTGGAGATATGCTGTATATTGGTTAGGCGGATTCATTTATTGGATGGTCTCTCTTGTTGAGTATACGCCTGGAAAGAATGGGACCGCTTCGGTCCTGGTCCCGGGGTTAATAGGGCTGAACAGGGTCAGCTCGTATACCCCGGGACCAGGACCGAAGCGGTCCTATTCTTTCCAGGCGTGTACTCAACAAGAAGACCATCCATAATTTGTTATTAGCGGCGGTGGTCACTTATTTTATCGGTAGATGCTGCCTTCCGGCGGTTATGCTATAAAACCAATAAAAACCGCCGAATAATAGTTAACCCTACCTTAAATAATTATTAATGTTGCTGTTCCGTAAATGTTTAGTTTTCTTATGGTGCTATTGTTAAACAATATATTTTTGTTGATCAGTAAACAAAACTTTAAGTAGCAGACATGTTGACACCTTCGAAAATTTTGTCGAAGCTCTTAAGGGGGCGTCCATAAATGGGGCGTTTTTCTTTTTAATTTTTTGACCCCTTTTTCCCTTCTGGTAGGATTTGGTGGGATTTACTCTAAATATCCCCCATCCCCCAATCTTACGTTAGATTTGTTTAATAATTTCTTAAAACAAAATTCACTTTTTGTTCGTCGAAAAATAATGAAAAGAAAAAAGTTGGTTCTGCTTGTTACCGGATAATAATATATATTTTTTAAATAAGAACGAGAAAATTTCTCGTGAAGTATTGACTTATGGACCTAGGTTCGTTTAGTTTTTTACACTGCCGACAGAGGGCGTCATGGCTAATAAACTACTACCTTTATTTGACATTTCTTTGTCTTAAGGAATTTTTGGAGTGTTTTGTTATCGCTTACACTATACTAATAGGAACTAAAATAGTTCGAAACCGGTCTGCGGTTGGTGATTTCAATTAGCTCTAAAAGAAATACCATTGACTAGTGTAAAAATCTGCATCTCCAGATCGGACAGACTTTCGACAGATTCACCCTTGCAGTGCAAGGAAATTACAAGCAGTTAGGAGTAGTGTTGGAAAATACGGTGATTTTTTGGTAACCGGTGAAACGGCGACTGTGATTTCTGAATCACCGTGATTTTAAACAGTGTTTTCAATTACTGCAGTGACTTAAATATACATAAATATTTAACTAAAAATAGAAATATAAAAACAGCTCGTTGTCTGGCAACGAATACGAATATATTATTTATACCTCTTATCGGTTTTCATTGACATGCAGCATAATATTTATTGATTTTATATTCAAATTCAAAATATTCTTTATTGTCTTAAGAAAATAAATAGTTCTTGTTGACAAAGAGAAAAAAAATCTAATAATTAAAATATTTACAAGTAAAACACACAAAAACACATAATTCATAAACTTTTAAGAATCACACAAAAAAATATTTTAAAATTCAAATCTGTCAGAAAAATATTCACTTACATCATAATAAATCTTGCCCAACAGTAGGTTTTTAAGTTGGTTCCTAAATTTTTTTATAATTTGATAAAGATTTAATGTACAAAGGTAAGTGATTGAACATTTTTTTGGAATTGTACAGAAGAGAATTGCGCACCAATGTACTACAGGGTATTGGTAACACCAGATTATGACAGTTTCTTGTGTTATATGGCGTCTCCTCTCTTCTATATTCTTCCTGTCTTTTAAAAACTAAACAAACAGACTCCATATTATTAAAATAAATATTTTGCTGCAAATTAAATTAACAGCAATATTACAAAATCTAATTTTTTTTTGGGCTCGTAACTCAAATAATCATTTTTATATAAGGTGTGACAACAACAAGCTTAATGTGATGTATTGCAATATTATTATCTAAAAATAATATAAAGTTTTAGGGTTTATTCATTACCTACTTTTAAAAATATAAAAACACATTTTTTAATAATCGAACACCATTTTAACATTTTTAACTTAAATTCAATTACAAAAAATATAAATATAAAATAAGAAACTATGATTTTTTGTTGCAATACAATGGCTGTGGTGCAAAAATTGAAATTAATAAGTTAGATAAATAAAACATGTATAAAATGGTAGTTTGAAATTTTTTATACGGTCGAGCAAAAATATAATGTGTAACACATGCATAAAGTGTCTTTTTTACTCATGAGATTGACGCACTCGCCTAACGGCTCGTGCTGTCAAACTTTTCATTCGTAAAAGAAAGTACCACTTTATGCACATAAATTACTATTTTTAATAAAATCCAAAATTGAAGTGGTCAAAAGTTTTTTTTTAAACTACTAAATTAATGAATAACCAAAGTTAGCTATGTTTCTTTTTTTAAATAGCCACTCTGTACAATACTTAATAAGGTGATATCAAACATAATCCCTAATCGGAATTGTCGGGTAACCGACCAAAATATTTATTTTCTTATTTCCCATGCTTTTTATTTATATAGTTCACGATTTTATTCCCCGTTTTTATTGTCCTCTGGGGCAATAATGAAAAGGTGATTGGCTTAAACAAAAGCACAGGTAATCATGGAATTGTTGTTTATGTACTTACTCTTTATACTGTATACAGGAAGCAGTGGCGTGTATTTTATTGTTTATACAGAGTATTTTTCATTCATCTATAGCCACGGCAGCTTCAAAAAGCTTGGATTTCTGTTTCGAGCCAAAAGTATTTCTCCCCTTCTAATTTATACACTTTATATGTGTCCCAAATCCGACCTCCCTTGGAATATTGTTCTCATATCTGGGGCATGGCGTCCCCTACAACCCTAAGCATTCTTGATTCTATTCAAAGAAGAGCTATTCGTCTCATTAATGATCCTTCACTTACAGGAAGGCTTCCCTCTCTTGCACATCGTCGGGCTGTGGGGATTTATCGCTTTTTTATAGGTACTTCCATGGCTTCTGCTCTGAAGAATTGTCCAGTATAGTTCCTCCACTTACGGTTTCCAACAGAGACACTCGTGGTTCCGCGCGTATGCATCCCTATACGGTCCAACTGGACAGGCCCTGAACTTCCCACGCCAGGATTTAAAATGACTTTATCGAAAAGGCATGGGACCCACAAATTATACCAGATGCTATTGATGCTTAGAGTGACACTTTGGTAAATAATTTTTTATTTAGAATTTTCGAAAAGTTGTTTTTGCCCCCCTAGAAAAAGAACATTTAAAACGAATCCTCTATTTGTATTCTTTTCGTAAAATCGATCAAATTTCATCGACAAATCCCAAATTTTGCAAATTATCTGTATTTTTAAAAAACTAATAACACTTAAAATATTTTGACTTCTTCACACTTTATTTTATGTACAGTTTTTAGAATAACTAATTTCAGAAGTATCAGATATTTAAAATAAAACAAATTGAGGCAATCAAAAATCAACTTTTTTTGCAAATTCAAATCATTTTTTTGCAAGTGTTAGCATTAATAGCACCTGATATATTGGTTGGGTCCCATGTCTCAATTTGAAAAATTTAAAAAGACTGGCGACGCCCATGTTTAAATAAATTATATTTAAAGTATTATATTTCAGAACAAACCCTAAGGGATTAGCTAAATACTAAGGTTATAATAACTTACTTTTAAATCATCCATACTGACGTTAATGATGTGACACAGTTGTTTTTATATCTTTGCTCCAAACAAAGTCGTTTTTTTATGACCTTCAGCCACGCCTGTTTTGTCAATCTGACCCCGAGAGAACCCCGACAATAACCCTGGCTATAAAAAGGCTGTTTTATATACGCATTTTGTTTTAAGGGTAAAATAAATCGAGTGGATCCTTGTTGTTTTTGCATTTGATTATTATGTAGATTCCCAATAAGATCGTAGAAGATACAAGTAAAACTTTTATTTCTATATAACACGTAAAATTGCTTAATTTAATATAAAAGTTTATTACAAACCACGAAGGCTAAAAGCCTAAATACTAACGTACCGTGGGTGTCTTAAGCGAGGTAAGAGGAGTTTGTTGACACGGGACTTAAATACTTGAAGATTTGGGGGAAGGAAAGACCTCCGCGGGCAGCAGGTTCCACAATCTAGAAACTCTAGGGATAAAAGAACGAACAAAGTGGGAAGTTCGGGGCCTGTCCAGTTGGACCGTATAGGGATGCATACGCGCGGAACCACGAGTTTCTCTGTTGGGAACCGTAAGTGGAGGAACTATACTGGACAATTCTTCAGAGCAGAAGCCATGGAAGTACCTATAAAAAGCGATAAATCCCCACAGCCCGACGATGGGCAAGAGAGGAAGCCTTTCTGTAAGTGAAGGATCATTAATGAGACGAATAGCTCTTCTTTGAATAGAATCAAGAATGCTTAGGGTTGTGGGGGACGCCATGCCCCAGATATGAGAACAATATTCCAAGGGAGGTCGGATTTGGGACACATATAAAGTGTATAAATTAGAAGCGGAAAAATACTTTTTGGCTCGAAGAGAAATCCAAGCTTTTTTGAAGCTGCCGTGGCTATAGATACAATGTGTTTATGCCAGTTAAGGTTACTTTCAAATGTGACGCCCACAAGATTGAAGGTGTCTTTGCTCTGTAAAACTTGGCCGCTCATAAGTAGAGGATGAGTATTTGATGACTCTTTTCGCGACAAGGAACATGATTGTGTTTTGGATGCATTAAAATGGACGAGATTTTTAGCGCCTCAATCCAATATTAAATTAAGATCCTGCGAAAGAGATATCTGCATCGCTCTGCGTTTGTTTTCCAAGTCAGGTTTAGTAATGGGTTTAGGAACCTGAAAACTGGAGTGAAGGGTACTATCGTCGGCGAAACTATGAATGGAATTAGTTGTGGACGAGAGAAGGTCGTTGATGTGAAGAAGAAACAATGTTGGTTGCCAGAACTGAGCCCTGAGGGACTCCAGCATTTACTTGGTGAAAGCTTGAAGAATGGCACGTCCACAATAACTGATATACGTCGATCAGATAGATAACTAGAGAGCCAAGTACAGAGTTTAGTTGAAAGACCATAGGAGGGAAGTTTATTAAGAAGTGCGGCATGCCAGACCTGGTCAAAAGCTTTGGATATATCAAGAGCAACGATCTGGGACTCACCTAGAAACTCAAAGAGACTTATTTCAGCAGTGTGATACGAAGGAAGAAGATCTGCTGTAGATCTTTTGTGGCGAAATTCATACTGCCTATCATGCAATTTTTTTTCTAAGTACTTAAGAATTTGTGAATTAATTAATTTTTCCATTACTTTGCTTAGTGTTGAAGAAAAAATAATGGACTTGATGGGTTTAATTTTATTATTAGTATTGTTACTTTAAAATAATACAGCACAAACTGTTTTTTTTTAACAAGTTTTAGAATTCACACTCGTGTAATCTTTACCAACTAAACATATCATTTTTAAACGATGCCTAATGACACAAAGGAGTTAATTCAAAGTTATATCCTGTTAATTTTCACGTCCATGCTTCCACATAATATACAATAAGAGCTTGTATTTTCAGAATAATGTCGGGAATAACTTAATTTGTAGACAATTGTATTCGGTCTTTTACCCTTAGACTAGCAAAATAGATCGTCTAATTATTACAAAGACTTGTTTAATTTTGCTTTTGTGATTCACAAATACAGGGTGGCCTACCATATTCGACACGGTCTGTAGCTGGATAACCAAGGGGTTTAAAAATAAATAAATACTGGAACATATACAGGTCGGATAAGACCACTGTATAAAATTATTTTAGTCTATACAAGGTATCTCAAAAGAGTGTGACGAATCAAAGTTATATTTTTTAAATGGAACACCCTATATTTTTTGACGGTTTTAGACTCTACTTTAAAAAATAACTTATGTGTGTTGATAGTACTAAGCGTCTAATTTTATTCATTCTTGTGATATTTGATTTTTTTGAAAAATGCAGAGGTAAAATTAAATTGATTTTACTTTAACACTTTTAACACTTTAAACTTTAAAATGTGTAACAAGATTAGAAAAAATCTGCTATATCATACGTAGGTCAAACCAAGATAAAATATTGTACAGGGTGATCAAAAAATAATTTCAATTTTTCAGAAAATCAAATAGCCATATCTCTCTTATTTTAAATGGAACACCCTGTATTTTTTACGTCACATGATGATACAATCAAATTTGTAAAAACAATCTGTTTTACAAATTTTTAGTCCAAATGTATGTAGTTTAATTAAAGTTGGCTGTGACATAGCAGCCATTAATATTTTTCTTAAGAAAATAAAAACGCCCATTTATTGATTACTAGTGTTTTAGTCAGTTTAAAAGAAATTTCGATGATTTTAAATAAAAACCCTTCTTCTACAACAACAAGATGATATAATACTGGTAGGATGTAAAAAAATGGTTTACTTTAGTCTAGAGTTAATCCTATATTCCAGGAGAAACCATCTGATATCCTACATAGTTGCTTTAAAAAATTTGACACAGTGATTATGGATAATGGAAGAAACGAGTTATAGGTCACAGAATGTCGTCATAGCTGACCAGAGGCGTTATTAGGATTGTTTAAAAACACAAGTTTTATTATTACTTTTATTATTTACTTTTATTATTATATTTATAATTATTTTATTATTATATTTATAATTATTATATTTATATATATTATTATATTTATATATATATAATTATTATATTATTATATTTATAAGCAACTAATGATTTTTTTCGTGAATTTTAAAAATAGTGGCAGATAATACAAAATCTTTTAGTTTTGTGCTTTTTTCCAACAAATTTACATTTTGCAATAATAGTTATATCACAGCCTACTTACATTTAAATAGACAATTGGAATAAAAATATGTTAAATGGAATTTACTTAAAAAGTATAAAAGATAGGTATAGGCAACCTATACACCATTTGAAAGAGCATTTGGTTTGTCATCATGTGGTCTAAAAAATACGGGTGTTCCATTTAAAATAAGAGAGATATTGCTATTTGACTTTCTAAAAAATTGAAATTATTTTTGATCACCCTGTATAATCTATGATCTCGATATGACCTACGTATGATAACGCAGACTTTTCCTAATCTTGTAACAAATTTTAAAGTTTAAGGAGTTTATATTATTAAAATAAAATTAATTTAATTGCACCCCTGCATTTTGAAAAAAAATCAAATATCACAAAAACGAATAAAATTAGACACTTGGTACTATTAACAAACTTAAATTATTTTTTTATGTAAGAATCTAAAACCGTCATAAAATATAGGGTGTTCCATTTAAAAAAATATAACTTTGATACGTCACACTTTTTTGAGACATCCTGTATAGAGTAAAATAATTTTATACTGTGGCCTTATCCGACCTGTATATGTTTCAGTATTTACTTTTTTAAAAACCCCATGGTTATCCAGCTACAGACCGTGTCGAATATGGTGGGGCACCCTGTATAGTACATTACATATCGAGGTGAAAAGTGATTTGTTACAGTTAAAAGAAAAACAAGGGTTAATCAAGGCTTGCAGCTCCAAGCTGAACCATTCCTCGAAACAATGGTGATGTGTGTGTATTGTAACTTGTAAGGTATTCCAAAATTATGATTTATCAAATCCTGCGTTTTGGTTTTGGAGCTCCGCGTCATTTTTGTAGTGCATTACATTTCCTTGGAAAATGTGTTTTGGATTTGTTTAAATACTGATGTTTGTGGTAGTAACAAAAATCCAAATTTAAAATACTAAATTTAAAAGGAAGAAATCAATTTTTTAAAGCCTAATTACATGGAAACGGCTTATGTCACAATTTACGAAGTGGAGGTTCTTGGGAAGGAGTGAAGTTTTTAATAAGAATTCGTATTGGTTAAATTTTTTAGATTAACTATTTGCAAGTTTTGCACAAAAAATAGATGTGTTGTAAAAAAACTTTTGATCGCCAACGTGAACCTCCTAATAATAAAACTAGAGGCTCAGTTATGCTTTTTTTTGGTGACATTTGTTAAAAGATATGTTTCCTAGTATATTATGGAACAAGCACGAATTGTTACTTATTTCTCACGAGTATTACTTCTGCAGCACGGACTGCAGGCGAGTGCTGTAAGTCATACGAGAGAGAAATTAGAATTTCGTGTGAGTTGCATCCTATACTCTTTCTACGACCAGAAAATATTTTAAAACAATTTTTTGTGGATTTACATCAGTGCAAATATTAAATTTAATTTTCCTGATTTGTGACAGATTAATTATTTATCAGTCATGGCATAAGCGATATTATAGCAAACTATCCAACTACCAATTTTTATTAGAATAATATGATTAATTTTATTTAAATTATTACTAGTTCATTTTATGTACCTTTTAGATATTTTTACACCCAAATGTAACTAAAAATAGTGACATATCTAAATAGTCATAATTAAAAAACGAGGTTGTCGAAAACATACAAATTAAATAAAAAAGTATCACCTGGGCCATGGAGTAATGGATGTGGGTAAACGCTGTGAGTAATGAGTCATGTTACCTGTTTAAAATAATAATAATGATGCATAGGTCAAAGTTAAATGGTAAAATTAAATAAAAAAGTATCATCTTGGCCATGGGTAATGGATGTGGGTAATAGATGTGAGTAATGAGTCATGTTACCTGTTTAAAATTGCAATAATGATGCATATATGTCAAAAATTAAATAGGTAATTTTAGAGAAAAGGCCTATATTTACTATTTAAAATTCATTTACCTAGAAAAATGACTGTGATATATTTGATAACATATTACGCGTACAGTGACTTTTGCTGAACTGCAGTAAAAAAGCACAGGCACATGTAATTTGGATTGGTGCGAAGCCTCTATAGACCAGTGGCGTAGCAACAGGGTCGTTCGGGCAGGTGTCTTGCGCCGTGGTGCAAAAACATTATCATAGTCCATTCTCTATTCAAGATTTCCACATTGCTGTTTTCTTTTTTCCTGCCTAATACTTTTGCAGAGTAAAAGAAAGGTCCTACTTTCAATTACACTTCATTTCTCTCGCCTTAATTTCAAAATTTCCGCCCTTTATTTTTACCACCATTCTCCGCCCCTCTTTTTATATTTTTATATTGCTTGCATTTGTCTAAAAATTGCTTAGTCAAATATGCTTTGCTTAGACTTAACGTATGTCCTAAAGTTTTGACCCACAATAATTTATCGGTTTTTTTTTGGTATATACGAAGAAGCTGCTTGAGGTATTTGGGGCACTACGTCTCTTTCGATATTTAGGACCATTCCTCCTCAATTCCAACGATATCGTACTCTTAGAAGATCTGTATTGCCTAGCCGTCTCCTCGTTGACATTCCAATCTGGTTTTTGCTCTTCTCACCAATCTCTCCTGCCCTCTGTGCGGTAAATCGCACGTGGTCTTCCACTTTTTGGGAGATTCGAGACATGGTATTCCCCTGCTCGCACTCCGCTATTGTTCTACTCGATGGTTCTGCGTTGAAATGTTTTCATTCTGGAATATTCGACAGATTTCAGCTTTGGGTATCCGCCCAAGTAACTTGTAGATACTTTTTCTTATTTCTAATTTATGCGACATCTTAAAGCGAAAGCTTTAAAATACATAAATCTCGGCGACGATGATCCGTATGTCAAACTTTTGTTTCAAAGGCACAACTTGATCATGTTATTTTGTTTTTACATTAAAATTAAAGACAATGAGTTTGTGCAAAACTTTTAAAACATCTACAATTATTTTTATTTAAAAATGCTTTTTGCCAAACTTGAGAAAGTAATTACCTAGACAAAAGCCATTTTTCTAAATACCATTTGATTATGATATACACAGTCTTGGATCCTGGAAGTCTTCTGTAGAGGGACTCAAACTCAGACCAAAAGTTTTGGGACACACTAAGCAAATCCTTTTAGGAAAAACTTAGATCACATCGGCCTAAAACTTATAACAACACTGAAATTTTACTCCTATTGAGTAATGCTACAGACAGGATTATAATAAAAATACTTGAAGAATGATGCTTAAGGAATAAAGTATATTTATTTTTAAAATATATTCTAAAATTGTAGTATTAGTAAATGTGGAACAAGAGGGTAAATTTTATGTCAAATTTGAAGCTAAGGAATTTAAAATAAAAAAACATATTTTCTCAATTTTTCTATTTGTACAATAAACTCAGTTTTTTAAAATTACTTGGCAAAGAAGCAGCAATTTAAAAACATACTTGAATGAATTTTAAATTTTGCTTCTTTTGCCCATTATTGGGTTCTAATTTTTGTTAACAAAATCGCCAACTGAATTTTTTTAACCCTTATGCTTCAACTTAAAATTTTTGACATAAAATTCAATTATCTACAACACCTATTGCTTATACAATTTTGTTCCATTTTTTATAAACAAAAATGGACTCCTATAGGGCACTTTTTATATTTTAGTTATGTGTTTGCCTTTATATGCATTAGAAAAATTTGTATTTTATTAGTTTTGAGCATAACACAAGTTTTCCCAAAATTCCGTTTTAAAAACTAAAGAATTTGACCCATTTGTCCTCTTGTAACACCTATCCTGGGACACACTGTTTATTGTTTAAGAGTCAAAAAAATTGTTTATTTATCACAATAAGAAAAATTGATCCAGACGCTCGTGCTTACGCGATTTCGACTGTTTTAACAGGAAACTCGTATTTCCTGACCAGATAGAAAAAAATTGACATAGGTGTCTTGGGCTCGATTTTCGAAATTAGATGAATGGTGAAAACCGCATCCCGAAATCTCTATCGGTATCCGAGATATAGGGCGTTTTTCATTTTTGGCCATTTTGAAAAAAATTCGTAAGTCCGTCATTTTTGAAAACTTCCCAAAACGGTGTAAACATTCTTAAGGCACTTTTTTGAGTGGAATCCATTGGACTACTCAGATTTTTAAAATTATTTCTAGTTTCGTTGAAAATATATAAAGCTTAGTTTTTTAAATATAAATTATAGTTGGCCATGATCTCAAAAAATTGCTTATTTTTTGCTCTTTCCAATGTATATATTATTATTCATACTTATCTTTGAAATTGAGCGAGATATTTAAGTTTTTAATATTTTAGCTATAGTAGGCCATGGAAAAAAAATCGGCACTTGTCAAAGGCAGGTAAATAGCATACCAGTTGTTTCATTTTTTGCTAAAGTAGGCCATGCAAACATGTCAACTATCAAACACAGACTAAAAAATAATACAGTTATATTACAAACCTTATATTTAAGCAAATAGCACACTGGTTTCATGCATAGAAAATGCGTTATATCACACTAGTGTTGCAAAGTACTTTACAGCACTAGTGTTGCAAAGTACTTTACAACACTCGTGTCATATATATTATGATGTCATTCTAAAAACTGCTATTGGTTTTGCAAGTGACATATTTATTGTAGTGACAGTAAAAAAACTTTTACTTACCTTAAACAGTAGAACCCAAATTAGCGAAAATCATCTTATTAACGTTAAGTTACTACACAGTATAAGCTTTCTTCTAATATTAAAAAGAGTAATAATAAAATTTCCGAAAAAATAAAAACATAAACAAAAATAGACATAACCACAAAAACAACTTTCACTGACTGCTCGCTCAGTGGCACAGTGTTGTCAGGTAAGTAGATCAAATTAAAAATCTCCCTCCTACCTTTGAGCACGCACTCTATAGAGGCAGCCTTGCCGCTTGACCGTTCGACCTAAAGCGCCAGAGAAAAACTCCTATAGATCAAATTCCTTTCTCTCTGTCTTCGTGTACTCAAACAACTAGTTAAATCTTTTTTTTTAATCCCTTAATTAAACCTGGAGGCTAATACACACTTTATGAATCCACTTTCTTTTATCCATTCATAAATAGAATCAGACCCTTCCGACGTTGCCAAATGCTTTCCATATTTTGCATGGTATAACTGACGTTTAGTAGTCGTTTTTTTCTTACTTTTAGGACTTTAGGTTATGCATTTACAATTTTCATATTTTTTATATTTTTCTCAAAATATGAGAAAAAATGTAATTTTTACTTAATTTTACATGTGATGTTCAGTTTCATTAACTCGTTTTACCAATTTTACCCCACCCAGCACCCCTTTTCACTCCCCGGTCCCGTAAGTTTGTTTACTGATATTTTTAAAAACGGAATATTTTGGATATGCGCCACTTACGTTTTATTTAGAAGAGTGTCTAAAATATGTAAGTATCAATAATTTTTAAAAAACCCTTAAAATAGCAGAAAACCGTATTAAACTATTACCGTTATTACCTAACCAAACCATACAATTTTTATTAAGTGAGGGCCTTTTTAAATTCCAAAATGATAAAAGTTATATAATGCTTCTAGGTAGGTGATTTTCGATGTAAAAATATTGTCAAAACAGTATAATATAGCAGTGAGGAAAGTACATATCACACTAGTGTTACAAAGTAAAAATCACCCTAGTGTTGCAAAGTTCTCAATTGTTTTTTATTTTTCTGTAAAGACAAACTTTAATTTTTTTTTGGTGAATAATTTGTGGTCGTAGGAAAAATATGTATAGTACTCGTGTGAAAATGACTTTCTTACACTCGTGTGAAATTAGTCATTTTCCACACTTGGATATTAAATCATGTTGCAGATGCGGTAACAGGTATTAACGTCAAAGCATTTGTTTTGCAAGGCCCACTTAAAAATAACTTTAAAAAATAGAAAAAAATTATTTTTCTTTAACTAGAATTAAAATATGACATGTGATATATCGTTGAATTTGTAATAAAAAATGGATCAGATACAGGGTGTACTTTTTTTTCGAGCCATATAAAAAAATAAAGTTGATGGGTATAAAATCTAAAAATACCATTATGTAGTAGCTAAAAAGTGCCAATGAAAAGAAGTGTTATTAAGTTTTTTTATGTCTCTTCAAAGAAAGTCCAGAAAAAATAAAATCGATATATAGTCAAACCTTGGTTTTGCCAAATATCTCAGCAGGCAAAGCCCATGAAAATTTTTCAAGTTTCTAAACGGCATTGTACATCAGTCTTTAAAACACAACTGTTCCCTAATTTAACCCAAGCTGTATTTTCCAGTAGGTACTGAGATTCCCATGCTTATCCTTATCTTGGACACACTTATGTCTGAAGCTTTTAACCATTTAAAGACTGCCTATCGATAACCAATTTTCGAATAAATAGAGCGCACTGGTAATAATAGCATTTGGAAACGTTTGTGGTCTTACTGGTTAAACCTACGTTGTTGGAGGATATTAGAGTAGTGTTTAAAAACGATTCATCATAAACAATAGGAATTAAATGCAGATCAGGAGAGCTTAAGTGTATCAACCCAAGGTTTGCACGACTGTATCAGCTAAAGACATTTTTAGTGGTTCAAAATCTTGCATCCACTACTTGCGATAAAGGTATGGAAAAAAAAACGCATTTTGGGAAAAAACATTACTGTATCAGATGGAACTTTATTTACCAGATTATACCCAGGGACCAACAGTTTTTTCTTCCAGATAAAGCCTACATTTTTGCTTGAAAGAAAACAAATTGACCTATCTGATTTAAAAGGAATTGTTTCAATAAAACTGTTGTGGATTCGGGAAGAAAGAGGTGAGGATATCTGTTTACCTCTAAAAGAGCTTTAATACTTCCTTAAGATAAAGATTTTTTCTATTTCATTTAATGAACTTTTCATCCCCGAAGACTAAAAATGATAATAATATAATGGCAAAAGTAGATAAAAAATAAGTAGATAGTTTTTTAAATTAGGATTTAACCCAGAACAGGTTATATGCTTTTTTTATACCTATATTGCAATTGTTGGTGTAAAATTTTTACCTACCCAAGAATACTTCTAGGATCTGCATTTTTAACTGAACAAGCCTTGGAGTTGTAAAAAGTCTATTTGATAGAATTAGTTATTTGTTCTAATCAAAATATAAATATTGAAAAGGAATATTTAAAAAATATCCAGTTATAAGACAAAATCAAAATGGACCTATTACAAATTTATTTTTACCATACATTTCTGGACTATCAAATAAAAGTCAACAAATAGCACATAAATTTAATATTCGCACAATCTTTAAAACACAAAACACTATCAGATCTCAATTAACAAAAACAAGACCACACAACTTAAATGAAAAATACAAAAAATGTCATTTATAAAATACCTTGCGAATGCAATAAGTTTTATATAGGTAAAACTTGTAGACCATTAGCCAAACGCATAATAGAACACAGATCATACATTAAAAACACAGAATTTCATAAATCAAAAAATCTGCCAACACGCATTTGATAACAATCATAGAATAAACTGGGATGCTTCGAGCATTTTAGCAAAGGAAACTTGTTCTAAAAACGCAAAATCAAAGAGAAAGTGCGTATATATTTTTAAATAAAGATAATTGCGAAGCTTCAATTTCAGTTAATTTAAATAACACTTGGGTTGCCTTTGCTTGATACTGAAGTATCTTCAAAGGAAGACTAAAATTAACTAACTATTCACCTTTTTTGTAATATAAACAATAAATACACCAGCAACCAGTTATCTATGTCACTATGACACTATAACCAAACAAACATATTTGACATTTAATGTCAAAGACATTTCAGAATCTCCTAAAAAAGATAATAACTAAAATTTAAAACCTGATAATAGTTTATTTTTTATTTTTATTATTTGCATTCAATTTATCTTGACAACGGTGGCGCAGAATTGCCACCGAGACGTCGATTTTAAAGTATCTGTTTATTACTCTGCTTTAATTCTTTGGCTTTTTAGTACTTCTTTAATTTCATTTTTGGCGAGTACCCAACTAATTATCACATCCATTAAATGAATCCGCCGAACTACAGAACATATCTTCAATTCAAGCCTTGCGTTAATACCAAGCTCTCCTGACCTGAATTTTATTTATTGGTTATTACGAATTTGTTTTAAGACACAATTTTAATATTATCCAATAACGCAAATTATCGCCAGTACCGCCGTAAACGTTGCCAAATTACATAACTACCAGCGCTATATTTAATCGGAAATTGGCCATAGTCAGGCAGATGTTTGGTATAAACCTTCAGACATACTAATTAGATTATATTAAAAAAACATTTTTTTTTACAATCATTATAAACATAGTAGACTGTAAACATTATGAAACATATAATGTATTCTTAGATTTTTTAATTTACTCGAAAAAATCAATAAAAGTATGATATTTACCGGATTCTTAATAAAACTACAGGACTCGCCTACGGCTCGCCCTGTAAATGTTTTTTCGTCGACCCGTAAAAATACCATTTTCCGGTCTAGTAACGTAAATAGCTA
>JACEGR010009583.1:0-25340 GCA_014170235.1 Listronotus bonariensis
AAGGATCATTAATGAGACGAATAGCTCTTCTTTGAATAGAATCAAGAATGCTTAGGGTTGTGGGGGACGCCATGCCCCAGATATGAGAACAATATTCCAAGGGAGGTCGGATTTGGGACACATATAAAGTGTATAAATTAGAAGAGGAAAAATACTTTTGGCTCGAAAGAGAAATCCAAGCTTTTTGAAGCTGCCGTGGCTATAGATACAATGTGTTTATGCCAGTTAAGGTTACTTTCAAATGTGACGCCCACAAGATTAAAGGTGTCTTTGCTCTGTAAAACTTGGCCGCTCATAAGTAGAGGATGAGTATTTGATGACTCTTTTCGCGACAAGGAACATGATTGTGTTTTGGATGCATTAAAATGGACGAGATTTTAGCGCCCCAATCCAATATTAAATTAAGATCCTGCGAAAGAGATATCTGCATCGCTCTGCGTTTGTTTTCCAAGTCAGGTTTAGTAATGGGTTTAGGAACCTGAAAACTGGAGTGAAGGGTACTATCGTCGGCGAAACTATGAATGGAATTAGTTGTGGACGAGAGAAGGTCGTTGATGTGAAGAAGAAACAATGTTGGTGCCAGAACTGAGCCCTGAGGGACTCCAGCATTTACTTGGTGAAAGCTTGAAGAATGGCCGTCCACAATAACTGATATACGACGATCAGATAGATAACTAGAGAGCCAAGTACAGAGTTTAGTTGAAAGACCATAGGAGGAAGTTTATTAAGAAGTGCGGCATGCCAGACCTGGTCAAAAGCTTTGGATATATCAAGAGCAACGATCTGGGACTCACCTAGAAACTCAAGAGACTTATTCCAGCAGTGTGATACGAAGGAAGAGAAGATCTGCTGTAGATCTTTTGTGGCGAAATCCATACTGCCTGTCATGCAAATTTTGTGTTTTTTCTAGAGTACTTAAGAATTTGTGAATTAATTAGTTTTTCCATTACTTTACGAAAACAAGAATATATAACACTTAATTGTTATTTTAAATTTTTACACTTTAAATTAATCTTTTTAGTTTTTAAACAAAATTTTTTTATAGTGGGCCATAATTTAGACTTGGGTAATAAGAGAGATTTTATTAAAAAAAAATTAACGGCTTATATTTTTTGATCAAAAAGGCAAAATATGTCTCTTATTTTACATAGTATAGTAGAGTATACCTACAAAATATAATATATGTATAATAATAATTATTAATATCACCATATTAAATACTTTTGTAAATCAAAAGTTAACAGAATATAGATATTCTTACACCTTATTATTAACCCTTTGTTTCCTAGTGGTCACACAGTGAGGACACTTAAAAATAAATATATTTTTAAGTGCCTGGTGACTTCGCGGCGAATACACCTGTAATGACGTAGGCGTAAGATATCGCCCCACCCTAAGCAATCTTCGCCGATGTGTTCATGCGCCATTTTAAATTTATAATTTTAGTTATTTAGGGATGTTTTTGCTAAGTGATAAATTGTGATTGATTTTATGCATTAAAACAATATATTAGGAAGATGGCGGGTAAGTTTTGGTTTTATTATTTATCAAGTATATTGTTTTATAGATTTGTTATATTAATAATCATTAGTTCTACAAATAAATATGATTTTTGATTGAAAATATCTGGTGGGCTCACCATGGGGACACTAGGACTCATAGATTCTGTTTTTGTTATTTATAGGTGGTAGTCCAAAAATATATTTTTGCAAATAAAAAATATAAAAGCGGATGACTTGTTCGATTTTAATGAAGACGTTCCAGTGGATGATAATAGCGAGCTGGGGGATGTAAGTGACGACGATATTGGGGAAGATGAACATATGACAAATTCTAATAGTGATGCATATTATGACATGTTTGACATAGAATCAATGCCCATTATGTTTGATCAGGATATTTCGGTGACGGAGGTCAATAATATCAATTATTTATTCTGGGATAGAGATGATGAGCTCCCGCTTTCAGTTATTCAAGCACGAGAATTTGCAAAAAAACCATTTGGTCTAAATTTACAACAAATGGCTTTAAAAATATGAAAATATTTAATGAATTAACTGGACCAAAAATTGGCCTTGATGTAGAAACTCCTACCGATATGTTTCTTCAAATTTTTCCAGAAAGCCTTTGTAACCATATAGTATTTCAAACTAATCTCTACGCTTTACAAAAAGCTGGTGGCAATGCAAATAAAAAACTTGGAGCTGTTTGTTCTGTGGCTATGGGTTTGATTGGGTCAGAGGACTCAGCTGTAAAAAAGGGCCGTTCATCAAGTGGATCAGTAAGTCATTTATAGCGTATTGTTCCATATGAAATTCGATACGATTCATGTTTACATATGCCTATTCATTCTGAATAACCAAGAAGAAGTGCTTCTTGTAGCAGCAAATCAGAACCCCACAAATCGAGGTGGCTTTGTACAAGGTAATTTTTATCAAATATAAATATTTTAAAACTTACTGGAATAATTTGTTTCAGATGTGACGTCGCGCTATGTCTGACGGATAAGAAAAATGTTTCTTGGAATACCATAACAAATAATTATTAAGTCCTTGTAACCTTAGTATAATAAATAATTTGCCTTTATAATGCCTAGTGGTTTCACTGTGAAGACACTCCTCTAAACCTAAACCAAAAAAAAAACATTAAAAAAACGAATTAATATCTTCCAGACACCATTATTAGGCAAGTACAGTATAACTTTCTTCTTAGTTTTATTAAAATATAATTCCGGCCGCAAAGGGTTAAAATCAAATTTACCAAACATACTTTTTAATTTAAAGGAAATAAATTAGAAAAAAAATGAAGTAATAGCTTATATAAAATAGGCCGGTAATACATCATTATCTTATTATCTTAATTACATTAACTTCGGATTATTACCAGACTAAGGAAAATTGCAACAAAAATACTTTAGTAACTGTAAATTGTGTAACGCTTAGTATTTTCAAATTTACTTGGTAACAATTTGTTAATAAAAGGAAAATATTAATTAAGACAAAACTGATTAAAAAGTCTAAGAAAAGTAAAAATACTTTAACGCAGTTTCAAAGAAAATATCTTTTCTACTTTGTATAATAGGCAATTCGAATTTGCTGTTTCAAAGTCCATTGCCTTTTGAAAGCGCCTTCAGATTTATCACAACTAAACAAGAGGACAAAGGCAGACCTGCAATTATACTAAAAAGTAAGTAACAAAAAAATAATGCTAGTCGTCGCAATATCGGATAAGTTTATTGAGAACCAACAATAATTAAATTAAAAAAAAAGAGAAATTCTTCAAAAAAAAACAACCCGCTTTTAAAAATAGTGAGAATAAAAGCAAAAATATATAGCTTTTATAAAAGTAATAAAAAACGAGACAAAAAATATTTTTTATGAATGTGCCTGAGGATGAAATATTAATATTTTTAAGTAGATACTATTAAAATCTAATTTACCAAACATACTTTTTAATTTAAAGGAAATAAATTAGCAAAAAAAAATTAAGTCATAGCTTATATAAAATAGGCCGGTAATACATCATTATCTTATTATCTTAATTACATTAAGTTCGGATTATTACCAGACTAAGGAAAATTGAAACAAAAATACTTTAGTAAATGTAAATTGTGTAACGCTTAGTATTTTCAAATTTACTTGGTAACAATTTGTTAATAAAACGAAAATATTTATTAAGACAAAACTGATTGAAAAGTCTAGGAAAAGTAAAAATACTTTAACGCAGTTTCAAAGAAAAATATTTTCTACTTTGTATAATAGGCAATTCGAATTTGCTGTTTCAAAGTCCATTGCCTTTTTGAAAGCGCCTTCAGATTTATCACAACTAAACAAGAGGACAAAGGCAGACCTGCAATTATACTAAAAAGTAAGTAACAAAAAAATAATGCTAGTCGTCGCAATATCGGATAAGTTTATTGAGAACCAACAATAATTAAATTAAAAAAAAAGAGAAATTCTTCAAAAAAAACAACCCGCTTTTAAAAATAGTGAGAATAAAAGCAAAAATATATAGCTTTTATAAAAGTAATAAAAACGAGACAAAAAATATTTTTTATGAATGTGCCTGAGGATGAAATATTAATATTTTTTAAGTAGATACTGGAAAATTCAATGAGCAAAAATATTTCCCAATCTTAACTTGTCAAAAAGCAACAAAAAAATTGGAATTGATCTAATTACTAATATTTAAATAAAGTTGTTTTTAAAATAGAGCCGTCACAGCAAATAAAAAATATTAAAAAAATTGGAAAATGGAATGACCATGTATCTATATTATTTATAATTTTTAATAGGTTTAAAAAATATTCGTTAAATAAAGCTTTTCTCTCTTTTCTATAACCTTTTTGTCATAAATAACATTTTTTTTAAATAAACCGGTTTTAGATTAAGCTAAGGTCGGCGTTATATCAAAAGATTTTTGATAGGCCGGTAATGGCAAAAAGTAACATACTATTAAAAAAAAGAACCTATTTTTATTTATTTATTTAAATTAAAAAGTCACACTTCTATTCAATTTGTTCCAGGATTACAAATGGACCAAAAATGTTTTTGAATTTTGTTTTGGGAAAACTGGTCTTATGGTCCAAAACTAATAAATACAAAATTTACACTGATTGGTAATATACAGGTCAAGTAATAACTAAAAACATGAAAAATTTTTAAATTACCTACAGTGTGTCTACGTAAGTTGGCGTCATATATTTTTTTTATTATTAACTTAACGAAAAAAAAAATATTTTTATAAAACGTTATGCATAATCCAAAATCTAAAATACAATTATCAGGTATCAAATTCTGCCAGTCATCTACGAGATTTGGACAATAATGTAATTTTTGCTCAAGAGAAAAGTACCTGTATTTATGCTAATATCGCAAGTATTTATTAAAAAAAAATGTTTAGAAATAAAATTACTTCTAAATAGGCAATTTTGTTCATTTCTAGAAAACTGCTTTTTTTATTATTTTTTTCTGCGAAAATCGAAAAAATTTAGGGTTATTCATTAGTGCATGGTACATTCTTTTTGTTTTAATAACAACAAATTTAAAAAGTTTATTTAAAACGGTGACATTTTTAATCATAAAATGTTGTGAACTTATTTACAAACCTAAATTTTCACCATTATCGCAATAAGAAAAAATAAAAAAAACATTTTTTGGATAATAAACAAAACTGCATATTTAGAAGTAGTTTTTAATTCTTAACATTTTTTCTTTATAATAGTTTTTGATATTAGCAAAAATACAGGTAATTTACCCTTAAGCAAAAATTACATTTTTGGCCAAACCTCGTAGATGACTGCCACAATTTGATATCTGATGGTTGCTTTTAGGTTTAGGACTGTGCAGAGCTTTTTATAAAGACTATTTTTCGTTAAATCAATAATTAAAAAGTTTCCCATATGACCCCAACTTACGTAGACACACTGTTTAAAAATATGAAAAAATTGTATAATTAAATGCTGTCGAGAATTTAATTGTATGACAAATTTACAAGTTAAAGAATTAGAGTAAAAAAATATTTTTGTCAATTCTTTACATTGCGCAATGGCACCCTTTTTAAAATACTTGTCTTAGGGCAGCAGATTTTACAAAAATATTTAAAATAAGTATATAAGGGTTCTAGTTTCAAAGTGGACAATCTCCATTTATACTTTTTAATAAAACGGCGGAATAAATATTTCAATAGTTGTATTTTTCAGCTTTAAATTTAAACAAATTCCCCTTAAAACCATGACTGCATCCATAACAAAGTGTTCATACTTAAGAAACAACGCATTACATTAAATGTAAAGGTTCTTTGTTCATTTTTTATTGGATATAACATAACAATCTGATTTTGGAAATTGTACACTTTGAAACTGGGACCCTCATATTCCCTTTTAAATCTTTCTTCCTTTTGCCGATTATTTAGGTTGTAATGCGTAATGGAAAACAATATTTATTTATTTTTTTAACTTTTATGCTTTGGCTCTAAATTTAAACATAAAATTTAATTTTTCACAACATTTACTTAGGCAAATTTATTTTATTTTTATTTTTACATAAAAAGTAGTTACCTTCTGGGCATTTTTCATATTCTTGGTTATAACTTGCCCTTGTGTAATACCAAACGAAGTAAAATTTTGTATTTCTTAGTTTTGGACCATACGAACAGTTTTTCCAAAATTTCGTTTAAAAAAATTAAAAAATTTTGGTCCATTTGTTCGCTTGTAACACCTATCCTGGGACACACTCTGTAACCTATAAAATAAGAAATTTAAACAAAATGGAAAAGGTTTACACTAATCTTAGGAGGTAAACCTAAAGTTTTTCTAACTAGGCCGGTAATACCCCAATTTACCTTAAATGAATATCTTCCCAACTTAAAACATTTTACATTTTTTTTATTTTTAGTCACTGTTTTTTCTTAGCAATAATTTTATCACTTTAAATGTTTTGATTAAGAATCACTCTGTATGTGTAGATAACATGGTAAATTAAATAATATATGATATTTTCATTTCTGTTTGTGTGTGCAAGAATTTTCATTTTTCCTTATTGCTGTTTTGTTTGCTGTTCCTGTTTCTCGGTTAGTTGCTTGGGGTTCTATTAGCCTATCCCTTTTTGCCCACAAAAACCCTTTCGACCTCTACGTGAACCCTTTAATTTTGATTTTTAGTAACAAAAAAAAATTAAATTAAACAAATACTAAAAAATGCCAAGATTATTAAATACTACACTTCTGGACAAAAAAAAACTAGACAAATAAAATTTTGTTAAAATTCAATCTTAAATATTTGGTGTTTTTACCGATTTCAATAATCTCTTTGTCCAGTGGTATTTTTTTCCTTTAAGATTATTATTTTAAATGGGGAATGCAAAAAAACTCTATAGGACTAGATTTCTTTATTCTAGAAGTAAACACAAATTTTAAAAGAAGGCAATGATTTTTTTGCACTTATACTTTTACACTAGACTGGGCCAAAAAAAACAACATTTTTTTTCAACGTAACTGTAAGAATATTGTTTATGACAAAGAAAAAAAGATCCTTAAATTTTTCCGCCCTTAATAATAATATTAGGGGTTGCATCATTAAAATTATTAATTATTTAGCAATTGTGGCATTTTTTTATACAAAATCTTGGAATTAGTTACTCTTGAACCTTTATCCAATTCATATTCTCAAAGAAAATTTCCTACAAAAACCTTTTAGAATAAATTTAAACAATTAATAAATGTTTATAGAATTAAATTATATGAATTTACTATGAGAGCTTTTTTGTAGAGAATTTCATTTTCTTATTAAACTATAACTAACATTGTTATTATAGCCATTTTTTACTTATTACTCTATTAAACTTAGATATCGAATTATACATCTTTTATTTAATTTTAAATAATTAGATATTTTCCTTATTAAAAACATTTTACTAACTTTCTTACTTTTACAAATTTGTGAATATAAAATAATATAAATATGTAAGGCTAAAATCTATTTACAACTTAGATTACCCCCTTTTTAATAGACCCTATGTAGAGCAAATATTTTATTTTTAATTTTTTAAAAAACTTGTAATCATCCTGCAGAATGTATTGTTAACAAAACAACGGTTAAAACAAAGTTATAGCTTAACATTTTCTTTTTTTAATTGTCTTGATAACTTAGTTTTAAAAAGTTTTCATTTAATTTTAAAAGGTTTATAATATAGATTTAAGGCCAAATGTTTAGAAACTAAACCTCTACCAACTTAAATTGACTTTAAGTAACCTAAAGCATAGCATAACAATTATATCAACAAAAAATTAAAATGATCCAGATTCCTGGATTGCGTGATTCGAAACAATATTGCATGTTTAAAATTCTTCAATACCGTGACATTATTTGAAACAGTTGTTTCCTCGGCATAACACCAGATCATTAGTGACTTTATTTCAATTACGTTGTACAATTAAAAGGTTTAGTTTACGCCGCAAAACGATCATGGTTGAAATAAAAAGTTAAATTTTAAGATACTTCTTAAGAATTTTCGTTAAAATATTTATTATCAATTAAATAAAATTTGAGTTAGACGTTAGACCTTAGAATAGGGCCGGGATAACCCATGCACTGAAGTCGCTCGCCTTATTGTTACGTCTGGGTAATGTCAGCCAGACGGGACCTACAGCTTAACGTGGGTTCCGAACCACGGTCCTATGAGCGATAACTAAGGACTTCGTCCCCACCCAGGGCGCACTACTGAACCTACAAACTGAGTGAGGTCCGCATGTCTACGGTTGCGCAGAACACGGAAAAGTATGTTCCGGAGCCATAGTCCTTGCTAGCTATTAGCGTCGATACATTTTGCACTTTTTTTGTCTTGTTGAGCTTACCACTAAATTCTGTTCCACCCGCCTCGCCGGCAGGATTCGAACCCACCTCATGTCGGTTGTGCGCTCAACGACCTGACGCCTTACACATTAGGCCAAACACTTGACAAAAATTTTGAGTTAACTTTAACTCTTAATTAGGCTGTATCTTGTACACCAAACTTAAAAAAGACATCACCATTTGCTTTAAAAAACACGATTTCTTTTACTACGAATCCATGAATCCTGACGCAGTATTTGATTTTTTTACTTTTCTTTATAAAATTAAAGTAGTTTTTTAAAAAATATACAACTTTATATTAAACATTGCTTTTCAGGGGCCAAAAACCAGTAGAAATTCCCAAAAAGTTGTTTGACGTTGCCTACCAAATTAATTTGATATTTGTATTTTTAAGAAATGTGTTCCTTTTTATAAAATAAAATTACTAATTTACAGGTTTAACAATTTTAATAAAAGCATTTTTAATACCAAACACGTTATATTATTGCACATATTTGTAAGGAATAACTTTAAAACTCTCAAATTTTCATTGGTGTATTAAATACACCATGCGACCAATTATTGTAAAATTCTTTACGCGCCTAATTAAAGGCTAAAATAGAAGTTGTTTTTTTAAATATAAAATAAATAAAATGCACCTTAACATGGAAAAATGTTTTATAAATTTTGTTTTATTATAATTTTTGTTATAGGTTTTCATTTCTAAAAACTAACAACTTACCTACACAAGTTATTATTAACAAAAACTAAGCATAAAAATGTAATATATTTATAATGATGTTTTTTTTTTCTTTGGCCTTACAAACTGGTGTATTTGCCATATTCATAATTAAAATATGTATTTTTGTTTTGTTTTTAAAAATAAAATTATTTTATTAATTTCATTTTACCATTATTTTGTTTTGTTGTGTTATTTAAAATTAAATTTACATTGGTTAAGGATTTAGGTCAACTGAATATATGATTATGTTAAATAAACAGAAAAAGAAACGTTTGCTCAGTGCGGCATTTAAAACATTTCACATTGACAGACTAGGTTAAAGCGCCGCTTCCATACATGGTGGTATGGATATTCGTGGTAGGCTCGTCAGAAGGAATCCCCTAAAAAGGTTTCAAGAGTGATTTAAACATGAAGTCCATTTTATTACTGGCCCAGGAACTAATGAAAAAATAAAGCCAAAAATGTATTTTATATTTTTACCAAGCATGGTATGATGCGAATTTTTTTTTTGTATTATTTTAGGTTCACCGACAAATTATAATAATAATATCACAAAAAATCGTTTTTTAATTTTAAATTACAAGAACCGCTTGTGCCCGCCAATTAACTCTCGCTGCGATCTCCCTAGAAAAATTTAGCTTACAGCCGCTCGTCTGAATAATTAACATAAAAAAATCTTTAATTATTAAATATTGGAATAAACTACAAATCAATTTAAGAAAATTAGTAATGACTCTTTTAGAAAAGAAAGTATAAAAATCAATGAAAATTTAAGCATTTACAGATATCTCCCCTCTTAACAGCAGTACTTTAGAAATTTATATAGTTTTAAATATACTTAAGGGCCTAAAAATATAAATTCTTTTAGTCCTACAAAACATGTTTTTCGCAAGTATGTCTCACAACTGTTCCTGTTTCGAGTATTATGTTGTAATTCCTTTTAATGCCTCAACAAAATCCGAAGTGAAGGGAAAAGAAACTAAGCCAGGTAAGCCCTCGTTGCCTTAAATTTCACAATAAAATAAACAGTAAGTTATATCTATTTATTTTTTTTTGCCCAAAAATTTAGCTGTTTAGGTACTGGCATAAAAACGCCTTATGTTTTTATACAGTGCTTGTCTAAATTTAGGACCCCCCTCCTACCTTTTGAATTATTTGGTATTTTTATAAAAATTTGAGAACTTTAGTAAAACGACTTAAACCAAATTTAGACAAGGAACGACAGATATAAATATCAAACGAATACCTGGGCGCCATTTTGCAAAGAAAAATTTAATGAAAAGGGGGACTTGTGGCACATTATTTTAAAGCTCCTAACAAGATCTTTTAACCCCAGAATATAAAAAGAACCTTTACCTCCCAAAAATGGCGGTACTTTGAAAATTACCCAAATACCTGATTTGGATATTCATATCTTTAAAACTAATAAGGGTAAATATACCTTATTTGGTATTTTCTTTAAGGTCTTTTAGATATCTTTATATTGGTGATATAATATACAGGGTGCGTCATTAAAAAAATATATATACTTTTTGTTCTACCCTGTATAGTATTTCCAATATTACCATTAAATACATCCTTAAAGGAGCTTTAAGAAAATACCACATTTAGTGTATTTAACTTTATTAAATTCGGAAACACGGCCATCTAAATGAGGTGTTTAGGTAATATTCAAAGTACCGTCATTTTGTAGTTAGTAAAGGTATTGACTTTATATTCTGGAATTATAAAGTACTCATCAGGAGCTTTAAAATGATATGCCACAAGACCTACTTTTTATTTAATTTTTCTTTTTAAAATGGCACCCAGCTGTCAGTTTGACATTTATAACTGTCATTTTCTGTCTAAAATTTGGTTTATGTTGTCTCTTAACAGTCCTTAAATTTTCATGAAAAAATACCAAACAATTCAAAAGATAGGAGGGGGTCCTGAATTTAGACAAGCACTGTATATAATATTAATAATTTTTATAATATATTTGCCTTTTAGTGCAGCTATATAGCCTACCTATATAACATCGTTGTCGTATATTTTTCTGAAACCTTGTATGTAGCAAATTTGCATTTTTAAATAATACTCTTAACCGCCATACCGTCAATTTTTGGAGATCAATAAACCCATTACTTTTTTAATTTACTGTGGCCTATTGTACAATTATTTAAAAAAACAAGTAAATTTAATGATTTTATAAAAAATACATGGTATTCTATTTAAAATAAAAAAATTGTCCTATATTTGAAAAAGGGCCATTTTGTTCTCGTGTTAATTGAACGTCATAACTATATAGCAAAGATATAAAAAAACTTTTGGAAAATCTAAGGCGTTCTGCGGAACCTCATTTTGATGACGATATTCGCGATAAAAATGAGTCAAAATATATATATACCCTGTATATTTATAAAGGTTTTAACTTATGATACAACGGTCAAAGAAACAATGTTTTTCATACTTTGTATGAGAGAATTATTTAAATGTTTTCTACTAGAAAAAGTTAATAATCTAAAAAACTCTAGTAAACATGTTAAAAAGAGTTGTAAAAATCAGGGTAAAAGGAATAAAGCAAAAATTGTAAAAACTTAATAATTTTTTATTATATTACCGATAAAGTATTAAAATGGTATGAAACTTAAAACTTCTGATTTTTAATATTAGTATATTAACTTTTCCTTTAAAAATCCAGGGGCAGCTCGTGATAAAGAGATACCAATGCAAATGCAGTCCATACATATCGAAGAATTATTGTTGCATACTAAAAAGCAATATTCCAAATGCTAAATGTTTAAAAAAGCCTTCAAAATGTTTCTAATAAACGTCAGAACAAAATATTGATATTCATATTTTTTTAAACACGTATTACTACAAAGCTTGATGATTTTTATAAATTATGTTTTTATTTTATTGATTTTATTGTATTCTAAGCAATTCCTTTTCATTTTATTTCCAAATTATAGAAAAGCATAAAAACCTATTTCACTATATTGGACCGATGCCACAATATTTCTTAGTTACTCTTAGAAAGTCTTTATGCTTGATATCCATATTGTAGCAGTAGGTGGTAGAAGAGCTTTCCTCGCCTGAGGAGGTACCACCCCACTCACCCTTTAAAGGACCCGTGAAGTCTTAACGGACGTTTCGGGTTCTGGGTGTGTGAGTCGGTTTTTCTTTTTCATCTCTTTCTTTTCTTTTTTCCTTTTAACCCCCAAACTATGTACAAATGATGGCGGCACACCCGGAAGTAAAATATTCCGGAGGTAAAATACTCCTCCATTCGGATCTCCGGGCGAGGGGTGCATCCGGGAGGCCTTCATCAAGAAGTTTAATTTCTTTTGCAAACATATGTGGGCTTAACACCAATATAAACTCCGTTCACCATCAACTTTAGTCATCTAAGCCCCACATACTGTTTCTAACGGAAACACAAATAAGTTCTAAATCTTCAACCAGCCACCTTCTCTTCCCAGGCTACGAACTTATTTCGTCTTTCCGCCCACATGGTGGCGTATGTGCTTACGTCCGCAACGATCTGGCTTGTGCTCGAGTTTCCAATCTTAAATCGGGTAGGCCTGATATCCTTTGGCTCAATCTTTCCCTTAGGTCTGCAACTAAATTTATCTGCTGTTTGTACCGGTCCCCATCTAATAATTCCTATGTCGAATTCTTTGACTTTCTTTCAACAAAGATCGATAGCATGATTTCTCAGTTTCCATCGGCTGAAATAATCGTGCTTGGCGACTTCAATGTCCATAATAGGGAATGGCTGGGCTCTTCAAAAACTGACCCCCAAGGCAGAGCAGCCGAAATCTTCGCAGTCAGTAACTCTCTTACCAACCTTATTATGAAACCCACCTATTTTCCTAGAGCGCCAAATCATAGTTCAAATCCCCTAGATCTATTTCTTACTACCAACCCCGAACTCTATGAAACATCTGTCACAGCACCCCTAGGTCGCTCAGATCATGGCTTAGTTAGTATATCTTACCCTGCACATCCCGAGGTAAATGAATACATGCCACCACGCACCGTATGGCACTATAACTCAGCCGACTGGGATGGCCTAAGGGACTTCTTCGCCACATACCCCTGGAATTCCATCTGCTTTTCTTCTCGTGATCCTTCTCAAATCTGCAATCAACTAACTGAATCAATTCAATTGGGCATTGAAACCTATATTCCACACACCATCAAGAACCCCAAACAATCTAATAACAAACACTGGTTTTCCAAATCTTGTGGTAAAGCTAGAATTTTAAAAGTTCAGTCTCACAAGAAGTTTCTACAGGATCCAGAAAACCGACAGGCCAGCATTGAAGCAAGAAACTACTACAATCAAACTATTTCTGAAGCCAAAGACTCCTTCGACAATCGTATTAAAAACAAAGTTCTTTCTTGCTCAAATGGTAGCAAATCTTTCTGGTCCTTTGCGAAAAACATAAGTAGGAATTTTTGTACCAGTTCTTTCCCACCACTAACTTTGGAAGATGAAATAATTTCTACCGCTAAAGGAAAAACAGAACTATTTGCCAAACAATTTGCTGCCAATTCAACCCTTGACCCTCCCGTAAATCATCCAATTCCAGCGGTTACCCCAGTTCCTTATAAAATGCATGATATTATTTTTAAAGTAAAACACATTAAGCGTATCCATTCTTCCCCTAACACCAAGAAATCGTCTGGGCTGGATGGCATACCAGCAATCGTTTAAAAAAATGTGCTCCAGAACTTGCACCAATCTTAACTCGGCTCTTTCGAATTTCTTACGACACAGGTATCTTTCCAGAGAGCTGGAAAGCTGCACGTGTTCAACCTATTCCCAAGAAAGGATCTAAATCCCATCCATCTAGCTATAGACCAATTTCAATTCTCTTAGTTCTTTGTAAAGTAATGGAAAAATTAATTAATTCACAAATTCTTAAGTACTTAGAAAAACACAAAATTTTGCATGACAGGCAACATGGATTTCGCCACAAAAGATCTACAGCAGATCTTCTTTCCTTTGTATCACACTGTTGGAATAAGTCTCTTGAGTTTCTAGGTGAGTCCCAGATCGTTGCTCTTGTTATATCCAAAGCTTTTGACCAGATCTGGCATGCCGCACTTCTTAATAAACTTCCCTCCTATGGTCTTTCACTTAAACTCTGTACTTGGCTCTCTAGTTATCTATCTGATCGACGTATGTCAGTTATTGTGGACGGCCATTCTTCAAGCTTTCACCAAGTAAATGCTGGAGTCCCTCAGGGCTCAGTTCTGGCACCAACATTGTTTCTTCTTCACATCAACGACCTTCTCTCGTTCACAACTAATTCCATTCATAGTTTCGCCAACGATAGTACCCTTCACTCCAGTTTTCAGGTTCCTAAACCCATCACTAAACCTGACTTGGAAAACAAACGCAGAGCGATGCAGATATCTCTTTCGCAGGATCTTAATTTAATATTGAATTGGGGCGCCAAAAATCTCGTCCATTTTAATACATCCAAAACACAATCATGTTCCTTGTCGCGAAAAGAGTCATCAAATACTCATCCTTTACTTATAAGTGGCCAAGTTTTACAGAGCAAAGACACATTCAATCTTGTGGGCGTCACATTTGAAAGTAACCTTAACTGGCATAAACACATTGTATCTATAGCCACAGCAGCTTCAAAAAAGCTTGGATTTCTCTTTCGAGCCAAAAAGTATTTTTCCGCTTCTAATTTATACACTTTATATGTGTCCCAAATCCGACCTCCCTTGGAATATTGTTCCCATATCTGGGGCATGGCGTCCCCCACAACCCTAAGCATTCTTGATTCTATTCAAAGAAGAGCTATTTGTCTCATTAATGATCCTTCACTTACAGAAAGGCTTTCCTCTTTTGCCCATCGTCGGGCTGTGGGGGATTTATCGCTTTTTTATAGATACTTCCATGGCTTCTGTTCTGAAGAATTGTCCAGTATAGTTCCTTCACTCACGGTTTCCAACAGAGAAACTCGTGGTTCCGCGCGTATGCATCCCTATACGGTCCAACTGGACAGGCCCCGAACTTCTCACTTTGTTCGTTCTTTTATCCCTAGAGTTTCTAGATTGTGGTACCTGCTGCCCGCGGAGGTCTTTTCTTTCCCCCAAATCTTCAAGCATTTAAGTCCCGTGTCAACAAACTCCCTCTTACCTCGCTTAAGGCACCCACGGTACGTTAGTATTTAGGCTTTAAGCCTTCGTGGTCTGTCCAAAGATAAAAAAAACATTAAAAAATAACTAGTTCGCCATCTTGAGTGTTCCGCCATGTTGGGTTTAGGATGACGTCACTTTAGTTTTTAACTTTATCCTAGCAAATTTCCTCATTTAATATCTATATTATAGAAGTGCATTAAAAAAAGTCCGTCATTTTAAGTGTTCCGCCATATTGGATTTAGAAAAATGTTACTTTTTGTCTAGTTATCCCTAGCAAGCCCATTATTTGATACCATGTTGTAAAAGTGCATAAAATAACTAGTCTGCCATTTTAAGTGTTTCGCCATGTTACGATTATCCGAGTTACTCTCGGCAAGCCCTTTCATTTGATTTTTATATTATAAAGGTGCATTATAAATTCCTAGTCAGCCATCTTAAGGGTGCCACCATATTGGATTTAGAATGACAACATACAACTAGTCATGCACTGTCATCGAAACTAAATGTGTATACCAAATTTTAGCTGAATCAGTTAAAGATATAAGTATATTAATATGTATGTATATAAGCTTCAAAATTAAGTTGTAAGATTTTACCCAAACATACATACTTAAATAAAAATAAACACATACATACATAAATTGCAAGTTAAACATTAGCTTATAAAAATAATATTACTAAGAATAATACTAGTATTGAACAAAGTTTTAAATTTTCAATTTTCTTTCTGTGTAAAATATGTATCATTTTTTATTTGGTGCAAATTGTAAAAAGTTTTAAAAATGTGTTATTCTTCATTTTCCCCAAAAAGTCTTTTAGACCCCTTTTTTTATTATGCACTGTTACGACATAAAGAGGACGTAAAATAGCGAAAATGAATATCAAAATACAAGTAAAGTAGGGACTGGATATTTTAGAGAATATTTATTTTGCATAGTATAAATGACACATTCAAGACAATTGGTTAGGAGAGGTTTATTATTTTATTTTTGTAATTTTTATGTATAAATACGAAAAATTTTAAAATTAAATATTTTAATGAAATATGTTATTAAGGAACTAGTCTGCATTTAAAACATTTAATCCCAATTATCAAAGGGTGTGTTTTAAATATACAGGGTGTTCGGAAAAGGCGTGAATTTTGGAGGGTCTGCAATGTAAAATATTGTTAGTAATTCCTTTGAAAAATTTTAAACTCACCTCAGTTACCAAATAACAAAGGTTAAAAAATACATTTGGACTATTTTTTTGTCATATTGCATTAATTTTTTAAAAATCTAGTTGACATTCGGCATAAAAATCGAGTTCTACAGATTCTAAAATTTTAGGCTAAAAGTACTTTTTTAATACTGCCAGGGAGCACTTTACCTGAAACATAAAATTTATTTTTAAAAGTTATTGTAAAGGCAAGGCCGCCATTTTAAAGACAATTAAAATCTAAAAAAATAATGTATCAAACTCAATAAGCCCCACCGTTTAGCCACCAATCGACATTAAACTTTCCCTACATTTTTAACCAAACAAATAATAGTAATAAATAATTAATAATAATAATAAATAACCATGTTTAACCCTACAGTAGTCGAGTGCGGCCTCACAAACCGGTAATAACTTAAAATGTAGACAAAATATGGGGGTTAGGGCCTAATCCCCCTATTTAGTAACCCTTTTTATTTTCAGATATTTTTCCACGCTTACACACATTTGCCAAGATAAAATCCAAATTTTATCTTTTTAGATAATCTGAAAGTGGGTTAGGTTTTTGTCAGTCAGTCAGTGACGACTTTTGGATCTTCATATCTTTATAACAGTTAAAGCAAGCTTGATAAAATTTTGGCTTCTATATAGTTGTTCTATGGATACAAATAAACACACTTTCTTTAATGTGTTTACGTTAAATAGCTTTTAAGTTATGAAGGAGTCAAAAGTGGCATCAAGTGGTTCGTGCGATATTAAACTCGGCGCGCTTGTACCTGGTTTGACATGCTGCCGCGTATCCCGATGTATCAATGGACCAAATAATAGAAATAATACTTATATCATTAAGCCGCGTACAGATCTGCACACGCATACGTTGAGCGAAGACACATACACATGCGTGTGCAAATGTGGACGTCACTTTCGTGGCTTCTCGCCGTATGCGTTGCTTCTGGCGAATGACTTGAGCGCGCATGTAGCGAGCCAGCCTGGTGTCGGTTTTTCGAACGCTTCAAAGAAACATGCGTATGCGTTCGTGCTCAGTTTGGACAGAAACAATCGTCTGTGGTTGTTGTATTCTCTGGATTTTTGTAGTGAAAGTTTTTTTATTGATTAAAATGGAGTGCTCCAATGAAGATTGCCTGGCGCTTATTGACCAGTATAAAAAATATCCCATATTATGGGATACAAGACACCGTGCATCCTTTGGACGCTCTTGCCGGAGCGCCGTGAGCACGCACGCATACGTAGCAATAAAGAGTTTCGACGAATGATCTGAGCGCACACGGCTTGAGCACACATGCGTGTGTGTAGTTACTCAGCGTATGAGTGTGCAGATCTGTACGCGGCTTTAGGTCAGCAGCTGCTGAGTTCTGAAGTTCAATCAAATTCGGTCAATACCCGCACAAAAGTGAAATTAATATTCTAAAATTAAATATTGTCGTCCTATTAAGGGTGTTAATCTATTGTCAATTTAAATACTGGTATATGGAAGGATTTTTTTGCTCTACAAATTTTCTTGTGCGCGTGCGGTGGTTAAAAGTGGCAGTTTCAGCACTTATTGGGAAATATACTATTTTAACTCTAGTGTTGAAAAGTAGATTTAAACACGCGTGTGATATTATTCGTTTTCTAAAGGATCAAGGAGTGCGTTTTATGTCATTTTCATATGTGGTCATGGAAAAAGGATTTTATTTAGGTATTTGGAAAACATTCCTACAGTTTTTAGGCCCTACCATTTTCTAAAAATTATAACATTTTATTTTAAGAACTACCCATTTGGTAGATTCAGAAAAAAAGGAACATTTTAGCATTTTTGACCGTTTCGTTATTTGCACTTTAACGTGTTTATTAAATTGTTTTCCTAATACACACACTGGACGTTTTCACCAGTAAATTTCAGAAGTTAATTGCCTACCCAGGTTTTCTAATTAAATTCTAACCCTTTTCTCTTCTATCCTTTCCCTTTGTTTATGCCATGCGTAGTTATACAAAATCAGAATAATCTCTGGCATTTTATACGCGTTAGGCCCAAAATTACCTTTGGCTTTTAAAATTCTTATGGCGAACAGTTTTAGGATCTTAGGCTATTTATCGAAAATGAACGTTACAATGGCAAAAATAAAGCAAAATTTTAGTGTTAACTAAGTAGCAAATAGTTTTGCTACTTACTAGAACAGGATATACGTTGAAAAATATGATTTGTCTTATATAGAGACTTTAAAAACTATAAAAATGTGAAAATAGACCAAGACAAAACAGCATTTTTTTTAATAATTTAGCAAAATAAAAAAATTAAAAGTTTTTTTAGAATTGAATAAGCATCCAAAATATAAAATTTTACATAAAATTAACAAAAGTTTTATTTTATCACCTTACTTTTTTAATGTATAATACCTCTTTATTCTAATTAACCCGACTTGGTGTGGTCGTATACTGGTTAATCAGGTAGGTATTGGGATATTGTCGAATAAAGCAACAAAAAAGGATGTATGTGACTAATCCAATCGGATGTGTTTACATGCAGGTATTCACGTTAGATTGTCTCTTTTCTTTACATTGCCTATGTGTTATGTTATTTAGCTGATTCTGTTTATACAAATCTTTTTAAAATATACATGTCAAATTTGGTATTTTTGTAAAGCTCTTTAAAATATCTTTTCAATGTGCCAAATAGTTCCATTTTAAAATATCATGATTTTTGTCCCTGTATATTTTAAAAGTAAAAGAGATGATAGCAATTTAATGACAAATACGTATACTTCAAAATTAACCCATTTGTTAAAAAGTAAAAACGTTACAGAGATAAAAATTGAATGTATTACGTTTTTAAATAAAAATTTAAATTAATTCTTTAGATTTAAGGGTTATATTATAGATCTGTTTTTCTTTCTGTACAATAAAAAATAAAAAGTGTAAATTTATAACTTGACATTCTTGGATAAATTATGTAAATTATTTTTACGTCTTTAATATTTAAATTAATTAAATATGTTTAAATAGAATAAAAATTTAGATTTTTTAAAAATATATAATAAAAAAATTAAAAATATTCTGTAAAAAATAAAGTTTATACAAATAAATCACAACGGTGTTTTTGTAATTGTTTAAAACTGCAAGTAAATAATTTAAACCGTTATTTATTTTTACATAATTGTTTTACCCTTAACCGAGGGGTCATCTATTCTCCTCAGTCATTGCGATTTATGTGTTTCTAGTCACACCCACTATTTACCAAGCTTAGGGGCTCGGTACCTTTTCTTTGTCCAGTTTTGAGTGTATTTTTAAAAAATTGTGTAAATATTGGCCATTTCGGATTATTCTGATATATTTATTTAATTTTTATTAGGCAATATTCTTATTTTATATTATAGATAAAATTGGATTGGTAGTTTGTTTTTCCAAAGATGGTAAATGATTAGAATATACACGCTGAAAAACTTTCTAAAGCTACGAAATCATGAAACAATTGGTAAGGAAGCTGCTAACACAAGAAATAAAGCGACGATTATTACAAAATATCCCCATCAGTCGTAAAGTAAAAAATGTATATCTACGTATGTACGTGTTTTGAACGTAAAGAAAAAATCTTATGTAGAAGAGACATAATTAACAAAAAATAATTGTTGCATAGAATGTGCTGTAAAGGAAAAAAAAATTTTTGTTTATACGCAAAATTTCTATTTGTATTGAACGCGCAAAGAAAGTCTGTAGGTACTCCATAACATAAAAATTGTAATTTGTAAAGCCTCTGCACGTTTTATATGTATATATTTGTGAGGTTTATATTAAAACAATTTTAAAATTAAAATTTACTTGTCTATTTTTTCACCAAATATACGACTATGTCAAAAAAGGCCTCTTCACATGTATATGTTCCATTACATTTTTTTTTGATTAAACCATTTACTTTTAAATAATGCACCTATAAAATATCGTTAGCTGAATAAAGTAAATAGAAGTTTGTTTATTTGCTTATTTTGAATTTACAAGACGCTTTCTAACAGATGGGTCAATTTGATTACTCGTCTTTTACAGCGTTAATACATTTTCACGTCTGTAGTTACAGGTTTTAAGTATAAAGAGTTTTTGCTTTATAAAGTATATTAATGATCTATAAAGTGTTTTAAGCTCATTAATTACCTGCCTTATGTCGAATGCGTGCTTTATTTGAACCCCAAAAACACTTAAGTAAATTGCTTTTTCTTGAAATATCCCATAATAAGAAATATATTTCTTTACTATAATATTAATTAATTATGGTTGAATATATTCTAAGAATGCGGTCGATCTATTTAATTAACTTATTTAATTTTATATTAACATAAAGGACTAAAAAATTCAATTATTGAAAAAAAACCTAAAAAATTACACACTTTATAAGTACTAGATTAAATAAGGTAAAACATATACAAATAATAAGAAAATAAGTATCCAAAATAAAGTATGTGTAGTAAGATAGAGAGAGAGCCTGATTAAT
The DNA here is from genome assembly GCA_014170235.1 of Listronotus bonariensis. NCBI lineage: Eukaryota > Metazoa > Arthropoda > Insecta > Coleoptera > Curculionidae > Listronotus > Listronotus bonariensis. Next base: position 20,899 of record JACEGR010009583.1, read on the forward strand.
AATTATTGTAAGTTTCAAATGAATAAAAACACGAAAGGGTCTTTTAAAGTTTTACACGTTTCTAAAATATTAAAATGAGGTGATAATAAAATAATTTTTAAAGGTAAATTAAATAAGTTACTCTAAAGAAATTGCAACCAGTTTAATAAGTATTTTCACCAACGATAAAACTCTTGTTTTTGACATTACTTCAACGGAAATTAGTTTACTTTCTAAAACTTACACCTTAAACTAAATATTTTAACATTTTACTTAAAGTAAATAAAATATTGAAGGCTTTAAGAATAATGTAACTACGGTTAAGGATAAAATTGCAAAAGACTTGCTTAGATTGCTTAGGAAACAATTTTTGAAGCTAATAATAGAACCGTTACTAGAGTGCTTAAAAACTTGCGTATAATGATTTGCTAAAAAATATGGGCAACTTTAAAATAAGTCTTTCTTACGTTGGAGAATAGCTAGCTTTCTTAAAATTTATTGTAGTTTTTTTTAAATTTGCTGTAAAATATGGTCTTTTTGCTTCTTGTAATATAAAAGCCTGCTTACTCTTAATCTCACTGTGGTGGATAAGGTTCTCAAATCGCTATGTATATTTTTTGTGAGTATATTACGCGATTACTCTGACAATTGTGGACCAATTTTATTTTTTTTGTAAAGAGCACTTTTGCGGTGGTTCCTAAAAAACAAAGTTAGGATCGCAAAAAAAAGGTGCTAGACTATTATTTTAACTCCACCGTACGTTGTTCCTGCGTCAAAGCTGTACTAGCACCACCTATTGGTGTAACGATAAAAATATTATAATAATACGATAGCAGATAACAAATTGCTAATTTATCTTTTAACAAAATTTTCTTTTTTCACCAAACTAAAAGAGAGACTACAGTAAAAAAGGACAGGGCAATATATATATATATATATACATACGAGAACAAACCGTGAACCCCCCCAATGTGACAGTTTTGCATGATCGTCTGTTACATTTAAACCAATCAAATTACTAGTCTGTGTGCTTTTTTATTAAGTCTTTAAAAAGGTACTGGTAATGTTTTATAGTGTACGTTAACCGATTTAATGATAATAATAATAAATTTAAAAGCATAAAATAAACTTAAAAGCGAAAAATAAATACTTTAAGAAGAACCGACTTTAACAAAATAAATAGACACTCAAATCACAATAAAGTTAAAAATAATTAATAAAAAAAATAAAAATATGAAGCCGGGTAATAATATAAGCGGCAACCTATCTTATGTTAATAACCAAATAAGCAAAAGCTTTTATACTTAAATACCATTTTTACCCGACTTCTTTTTTTTATTTTTATTTATTACTTTTAATTTTTAACTGAGTTTTATTTAGTTTTTAAGTCCTTTTATTTTTTAAGTGTTTATATGTAGTGCGTACATCATATGCCGGATATGGACTTGTAACTGCGCATTGCACAAAACAGTGCCACGAACCGCGCCCGGATGCATATTTAGTAACAGTAGACGCGCTATACTTCCGAATCGCTTTCGCCGACGCGACGGCAGCTGACGGTCTAGGCTAAGACGTCTGCTGTTTTTACCCTTAGATAATTTTTACTTTGAATTTAAAAAATATATAGGACTTTGATTTTGTAATTAAAAAAACAACATTATTAAAAGACATACAGGGTGAAATTGCTGCAGCTCCAGAGAAGGGTAAATGAAAATAGTTGTAGGTTTTAGAGCTTAGTTTAAATTATTTTTTCTTTTATGCAAAAAATGAAACCCATTTTTTCTATAAAAATTTTCTCAGTTATTTTCTCGAAAACAATAAAAACTGTAAAGAAAAACTTGTAGTAATTATTTTATAAATAGAAAAGTGTAATTCGATATGTAATGCAGTAGTCCGTTTTTAAGCTACGACATAATTTTGCATTTTTTAAATAAACTGCTGGACAACCAACGGCATAATTTAAAATTTAGGTAAAATTTTAAACTTAATTTTCTCTTGTCTTTAAAAAATATTTTAGTGCGGTTTTCAGAAAATTTAAACGCAATTATTTGTCTTTGTGATTACCTTCATTGCAGCCTTGGTATTCAAATTAACACTTATATACAGGGTGGTAAAAACGAAGTTTTTTTAGGAAATTTTGTTGTTCTGCAACTCTTTAAAAGCAAAAAATTTGGAGATTTATTATTTTATAATAATTATATAATTATTTTTGACAAACTAATTTGGCAGTTTTTTGATATTCCTTGTAAATCTTAAAATATTATGTTTTTACTAAAAAAGTGAAATTTTAGCGTTATCACCCTGTATAACGCTGACTTTTGGTCCTATAAACTTCTACTGGTTGACTTTTAGGCAAAAAGCAAAATCTTTCTAATTAAAAAAAAATTACAGGGTGGACAAAAAAGTACATCTCTCTGTGTAAAAGTAAATGTTTCAATTTTTTTATTTTTTTCATAATTCTTGTTTTATGTTATGCCATAAATTACAGTATTAACTTTTATATAGTTCTAAAGTTAGCCTACTTCCCTGGCGAAGAGAGGACCTGTCCTCCACATCTCTTGGGGGACATAGTGGCCCACTGTAGGGGAAGAGGATTGAAACTGGTGATAGGAGGTGACATGAACGCCCATCACACAATCTGGGGAAGCACCAATGTTAATAACAGAGGTGAGTCTCTTTTAGAATTCATTTTAAGTGAAGGGTTAGATATAGCCAACATAGGCTCCAAACCAACTTTCGTTACATTAACTAGGCGTGAGGTCCTTGACCTCACAATCTGTAGCCACAATGTAAGCGATGAAATAACTAATTGGCATGTTTCCGAAGAGCCATCGTGCTCGGATCATCGCCACATAAGGTATGACATAAAAACCTCACAACTGACGGTAAGCAAATTCCGCAACCCCAGGAGGACAAATTGGGATGGCTTTGAAGCAACACTCAAGGAGTCGCTTGGGGGCGGAATAACTAAAATAGTCACAGTGAGAGATCTTGATCTGGCAGTAGAACAAATAAGCGAGGCCATTCAGGCGGCTTACGAGGCAATCTGTCCAGAAACGGTAAGACAACTGAAAAGAAAGACAGCATGGTGGAATAATCACCTCTAGGACCTTAGGGCCGAGGTGAGAAGGCTATTTAACAAGGCCAAAGTCAACCATGATTGGAACTCGTACAAAGCGAAACTCACGCAGTACAACAAAGAGATTCGCAGGGCAAAAAGGAAGTCCTGGGAACAATTCTGCGAGGAGATTTCAGAAACTCCCGTGTGCGCTAGAGTGCACAGAATCATGGCAAAAGAGGGTTCTGATCAAGAACCCGGCATGCTAAAGAGGTCAGATGGCTTATACGTGAGCACAACGGAGGAGAGCCTGGAGCTGCTAATAAGCACACATTTCCCGGGCTCGTCAATAATCACCAACTCAACAAGGCTAACCCAGCCCACTGATAGGCCAAAACGCCCGAAGAAAGTGGATTGGAAAAAAGCAGCTGAGGTAGTAAGCTACAATTCCATCAGATGGGCCTTAGGCGAATTCCAGCCGTTCAAATCGCCAGGCCTGGATGGAATCTTTCCAGTGTTGTTGCAAAAAGGGCAGGACATCCTAATGCCACACTTATGCACAATCTTCAGAGCATGTGTAGCTTGGGGCTACATACCCAAATTATGGCAGAAGGCAAGGGTGATCTACCTACCCAAGGTAGGCAAATCCCTAGAAAGGACGCCTAAATTTTCTCAGTTATTTTCTCGAAAACAATAAAAACTGTAAAGAAAAACTTGTAGTAATTATTTTATAAATAGAAAAGTGTAATTCGATATGTAATGCAGTAGTCCGTTTTTAAGCTACGACATAATTTTGCATTTTTTAAATAAACTGCTGGACAACCAACGGCATAATTTAAAATTTAGGTAAAATTTTAAACTTAATTTTCTCTTGTCTTTAAAAAATATTTTAGTGCGGTTTTCAGAAAATTTAAACGCAATTATTTGTCTTTGTGATTACCTTCATTGCAGCCTTGGTATTCAAATTAACACTTATATACAGGGTGGTAAAAACGAAGTTTTTTTAGGAAATTTTGTTGTTCTGCAACTCTTTAAAAGCAAAAATTTGGAGATTTATTATTTTATAATAATTATATAATTATTTTTGACAAACTAATTTGGCAGTTTTTTGATATTCCTTGTAAATCTTAAAATATTATGTTTTTACTAAAAAGTGAAATTTTAGCGTTATCACCCTGTATAACGCTGACTTTTGGTCCTATAAACTTCTACTGGTTGACTTTTAGGCAAAAAGCAAAATCTTTCTAATTAAAAAAAAATTACAGGGTGGACAAAAAAGTACATCTCTCTGTGTAAAAGTAAATGTTTCAATTTTTTTATTTTTTTCATAATTCTTGTTTTATGTTATGCCATAAATTACAGTATTAACTTTTATATAGTTCTAAAGTTAGCCTACTTCCCTGGC
>JACEGR010009584.1:0-25332 GCA_014170235.1 Listronotus bonariensis
ATAAAGTTAGCCCTAAGCTCATATACTTTTTTACATTTTACAACAAAATCTTTAATTTAACTATTTTACCTTGCCCAACAACCCTATTTACTCCTCGGTTTCTCAAGTTTGTTCATTTATAAATTAATTAAAATCTGAACGAGCTTTAATGCATTTATAATTAAAACCGAGTTTAAAATCAGTATGTATCCATAATCTTTAGAAAAACAATGGATTTTAGACAAAATAGTAAAAACCGTGTATAAAATCTTACCAAAATTATTATTGAAATTTAAATTTTAAAGGTATCTGTTTACATACTTTTACTATTTTTTCATCAAATGTTTTTTTTTTAATTATGGACACATAGTGAGTTTGGACAATGTTTTGATTATAAACACAGTGGCGGTGTTAAAAAAAAAACAGTTTTGAATTAATTAATAAATGATCAAAATTGTCGAATCGGGGGATAAATAGGGGTGCTGAGCATGATAAAAAATAAAATAAAAAATTAAAACTTAGATTATTTTATAAAATGTAAACAAACTGGATTAACTTTATTCTTTTGTTATAAAGTTCATATCATGGTCAACTATGTTATATTCAATTTTAAAAATAAGGGTCTAAAATATAAATAAACTATTAAGAATTTTATATTTCTAAAAAGCTCTTTTATTTTATAATTTAAGAAAAATATACAGGGTGTTCCATTAGAAAAATCATATGTTGGATTCATGTCTTATAAAATATATGTATGATTTTAAAAAATCTGACCATACTACTGAATTCTACGTAAAAATATCTATTATTATTAGTTTGTACTTTTTTTAAAAGTGAAAAGATAACTAAAATACGAGGAAGGGTCCAAAAAAGAAAAAAATGCCCTATATGTTAAAAACTTAGAGGGTTATGAAATAACCTTAGTGTCATACTTCGTTTTATTAAAAAGTGGCAACAGTTCTCTATCTCTAATAATAACCGAGATATCCTGCCATTGCAATGAAATCCAGACACCCTGTACTCGCATAAATAAAGTTTTTTGATAAAGAAAAAACCTTATCTATTTCACATCTACATAGCCGCACGTGCCTAGCGATCCACAGGTTGCCGACCAAATTGAAAAAATATTTATAAATCTTAGTCTCGTTACACATGAGACGTACGGACGCCCTACGCCGAGCCGTACGCCTGGCGCGGCGTGTAGACGTGTGGTTACATTACTTTTATTGCAAAACTTTTTTAAGCGTAGAGCGTAGGGTGTTTGTACGCCTGTAACAGAACTAAGACTTTTTTAATACCTTTATTATTAGTTATTTGCACTATCCACTTGATACAGGACTAAGCTAACACTGTAGTTTTATTGGAAATTATATATCTTCTTAAATCACTCCCCTCAGTCCTTTAAATTTTAAACGAATTAATTTACAAAATTAAAACTTTGGAAAAGAAAATTTATATGTAAATAATATATGTATATGAGAGTAGAATTGACAAATATTTTTTTTTATCTTTGACATCCCACGAAGGCATATGCCCAAATACCAGAGTACCGTGGGTGTCGGGTTATTAGGATATTTTTTAAAAATCTTTTTCACATCCCATGAAGGCATATGCCTAAATACCAGAGTACCGTGGGTTATGATATTCTGACTTGGTATATTTGGATTAGGTTCGGGTTAGACGTACTCTAATTAAGCACATCTTTCTACAAAAACCAAAACTATATTCCCTATAAGCTTATTGTTAAAATAAGTGTTTCACGTAAGGTTATTAGCTTTATCTAATATAATAGGTAAGCAGTTTAGCCATCGACACAAAAGGTTGTTCAACATTAATTAAGGGGAATATAGTTTTGGTTTTTGGTAGAAAAGATGTGTTTAATTTGAGTACGTCTAACCCGAACCTAATCCTAAAAATATACCAAGTTAAGAATATCATAACCCACGGTACTCTGGTATTTAGGCATATGCCTTCATGGGATGTGAAAAAGATTTTAAAAAAATATCTAATAACCCGACACCCACGGTACTCTGGTATTTGGGCATATGCCTTCGTGGGATGTCAAAAAGATAAAAAAATATTTGTCAATTCTACTCTCATATACATATATTATTTACATATAAATTTTCTTTTCCAAAGTTTTAATTTTGTAAATTAATTCGTTTAAAATTTAAAGGACTGAGGGGGAGTGATTTAAGAAGATATATAATTTCCAATAAAACTACAGTGTTAGCTTAGTCCTGTATCAAGTGGATAGTGCAAATAACTAATAATAAAGGTATTAAAAAAGTCTTAGTTCTGTTACAGGCGTACAAACACCCTACGCTCTACGCTTAAAAAAGTTTTGCAATAAAAGTAATGTAACCACACGTCTACACGCCGCGCCAGGCGTACGGCTCGGCGTAGGGCGTCCGTACGTCTCATGTGTAACGAGACTAAGATTTATAAATATTTTTTCAATTTGGTCGGCAACCTGTGGATCGCTAGGCACGTGCGGCTATGTAGATGTGAAATAGATAAGGTTTTTTCTTTATCAAAAACTTTATTTATGCGAGTACAGGGTGTCTGGATTTCATTGCAATGGCAGGATATCTCGGTTATTATTAGAGATAGAGAACTGTTGCCACTTTTTAATAAAACGAAGTATGACACTAAGGTTATTTCATAACCCTCTAAGTTTTTAACATATAGGGCATTTTTTTCTTTTTTGGACCCTTCCTCGTATTTTAGTTATCTTTTCACTTTTAAAAAAGTACAAACTAATAATAATAGATATTTTTACGTAGAATTCAGTAGTATGGTCAGATTTTTTAAAATCATACATATATTTTATAAGACATGAATCCAACATATGATTTTTCTAATGGAACACCCTGTATATTTTTCTTAAATTATAAAATAAAAGAGCTTTTTAGAAATATAAAATTCTTAATAGTTTATTTATATTTTAGACCCTTATTTTTAAAATTGAATATAACATAGTTGACCATGATATGAACTTTATAACAAAAGAATAAAGTTAATCCAGTTTGTTTACATTTTATAAAATAATCTAAGTTTTAATTTTTTATTTTATTTTTTATCATGCTCAGCACCCCTATTTATCCCCCGATTCGACAATTTTGATCATTTATTAATTAATTCAAAACTGTTTTTTTTTAACACCGCCACTGTGTTTATAATCAAAACATTGTCCAAACTCACTATGTGTCCATAATTAAAAAAAAACATTTGATGAAAAAATAGTAAAAAGTATGTAAACAGATACCTTTAAAATTTAAATTTCAATAATAATTTTGGTAGATTTTATACACGGTTTTTTACTATTTTGTCTAAAATCCATTGTTTTTCTAAAGATTATGGATACATACTGATTTTAAACTCGGTTTTAATTATAAATGCATTAAAGCTCGTTCAGATTTTAATTAATTTATAAATGAACAAACTTGAGAAACCGAGGAGTAAATAGGGTTGTTGGGCAAGGTAAAATAGTTAAATTAAAGATTTTGTTGTAAAATGTAAAAAGTATATGAGCTTAGGGCTAACTTTATCCTTTGGTTATAAAGTTTCTATCATGGCCCACTATGCGATATTTAATTTTTAAAATAATAACATCAATAAAAGGCCTAAGAATATAAAATACGAAGAAGTTGTTAAAATCTTTTATTCTCTATAATTTAACAATTAAAAAATATACAGTAGATTCCATAAAAAAATCACATGTGTGGTTTAAATCTCTAAAAAAACTTTTTAAATAATCCAACTACACTACTGGATTCTACGTAAAAACATATACTGGTATCAGTTTTTACTTTTGTTGTAAGTAACAAGACAACTAAAATACAAGAACGGTCTAAAAATGGAAAGAAATGAATTTCGAATGTAGCAACAGTTCGCGAAAACCAAGTCTCTATCTCTAATACTAACCAAGATACCCTACCCTGCAATTGCAACGACATTCGGCCACCCTTTTTAATTTACTGTAAGCAAGAAAAAAATTCTAGCTCTTTAAAATCTTTTAAACTTTAAGTTTTAATTTTTCACCTTTTCCACTCAAAAGGTTGTTGACTCCTGCATTAGCACAACAACAAAGTGACCAATTTTCTAGTAAATAGTATAGTATAATGAAACATCATGGATATTTTTTTATATTTTTTAATTTTAATCCTATTTTCTGTAAAAAAATGGAACAAAAGCTGCGGTAATAAAAAAATAATAATTTATTTATTAAAACTGAAAAAAATACGCCAACAAAGCTAGGAATATAGTATTTACAAAATAATAATTTTGTTATAAAACTAAATTATTGTTTTAAAAACTGGAAAAAAACAAAATATAAATAATCCAATAACACCACTGGATTCTACGTAAAAACATACAGGGTGTTCATTTGAAAACTTCCCACCACGGATTTATCGAAAACCATTGATTAAAAGAAAAAACGCCGAAATACGTCAAAAGGTTTCTCAAGGGGGACAACTGTCTAACCTAAAATTACTTCATTCCCTTTCACTCTCTGCCCCCAGGGCCATCCCCTTAAAAATTTTAAATGGCAAGGGGTATCGAGTAATAGCTTGTTTAAAAGGCCCTTCGAAGTATTTTATTTTGACGTTTGATTTTTTTAAATCAGTCGATTCGTTTTCGAGAAAATTAGAAAAATCTTTGTTTATCTTAATTTGTTCAGATAGAAAACAAAAACATGAAAATATAAGTTTTTATTTCAATAAGTGTTCAAAATGTTGCCCATTAGGGTTTGCCATCTACAATTCGTTTATAATTTAAAACGGAAACTACCAACATAAACAGCAATTCCGAAGATTCCAAAGTACCAAAGTACGAAACATATATCGAACCGAAGGGCGCTAAAACCCTGGGGGTGGAAATTCTTTATTACATTTTAATAACAGATATCGATTGGAAAAGTGATTTTAGGCAAAAATATGTTTAATTTTTTTTCGTAAAACTAATACTTTTTAAGTTATTCTAAATTGAAACTAATAATTTTTCGACAAAAAACGACATTTTTAATGGGGTTTTCGCAAATAACTTAAAACTTATGCATTTTAATAAAAAAAACTGTAGAAAGCAGGATTGTGGCTTTTTAAAAGATAAATAAGGTTGTTCTATTGTAATTTTATACCACCAATACAAACAAAGATACGGCGTGTTAATGGTTATTTTTTAAACTAACTAATAATGCCTTTCTTTTTTTTAATATAAAGGTTCTAGCATAAAAATTGAGTGAGTTATAATAAAAGATAGGGTCAGCATTTAATTTTTTCTATGAAAAAATCAATTAAGACAAGTCTCTAACTACCCCCTAATTAAAATTGACGATTGATCTTTTGCATTTCTCTTTATACAGGTATTAATAATTCATTCAAGAAGTGCGATCAATTTTAAAGGCTTAAATTCAGAAAACATTTATGCATAAGGTGAAAGACAATTATTTACAATTTCATATTATTCACACTTTTTTCTAAATAACTGCGAAAATACTGGAGTTAAGAAAAAAATGATGAAGCTTTTAATTGTAGGCTTTTTAATGACTAAAATTCTTCTGTGCGTAGATTTTCTATACAGTGAATATTTGACGAGATGTAGTCCTTTAAAACCCTCCATTTACGAACGAGCACCGCTATTTTCGAGTCCTTTGAACTTACCCCATTTAAAAACCAGAGGATCATAATTTTTTTCCTGCCATTGAAAATAAAGGAGATACGTTAAAAAAACAATACATTTTTCTTCGAAATATTCGAATACGGAGCATAAAAATCTATATAATATTTTTGAAATTAGGCATGTTAAATTGGTACAACTCCTTAAACGTATTACTAATACATGTATTAAGAGAATTGTAAAAGAATAAAGGTCACCTTTAATTAGGGGCGTAGTTAGGGGTTTGTTTTATTGATTTTTTCGTTACTGACCTTATTGTTAGCATAACTCACTTAATTGTTACGCTAAAAACTTCTTCTTTTTTTTTAAAGTAAGTACTCCAAAAATCTTTTTTAACTTTTTCTCAAAAAATGCAGCAGTTTCCCGTTACTTGACTATGAATCTATTAAATTTTGCACTTAATGAAAAATAGCTAACAATTAACACTCCGTATCTTAGTCTTTATTAAGTTGTAAAAATTTATAACAAAATAATTTTGTTTCTCTTTTTAAAACCTACAATTTTGCTTTGTAGAGTTTTTTTGATTAAATTCTACTTTTCGAGTTATTCGCGAAAAACCCATTAAACCGTTGATTTTTTGTCGAAAAATTGTTAATTCAATCTCAAATATCTTGGCAAATATTAGCGTTGTAAAAACAATGCATAGAACATTTTTTGCTTAGAATCACTTTTCCAATCGACTTCTGTTGTTAAAATGTAATAAACAATTTTCACCCCCTAAGGGGGTGGCATCCACCTCCATGGTTTTGGCGCCCTTCGGTTCAATATAGGTTTTAAACCTTGGGCTATTCCCTACCTTCTGTTAAAATTTCAAGTCAATCCATGCAGGACCAAAGAATTGCCAGGTTTTACCTTTTTTAGAGTTAATTTCCTGTTATATGAAGCCGATCCAAACCGACCCACCCAAAATGTGAAATTTAAGGTTTAAAGTTATACGAAATGGTCATATTTATGTATATCGTCACTGAGTATGACGAATTGGTAATCCATACTCACTTACATTTACAAAGTGTTTAAAATATCAAGGTCATCGAAAATTTTTTAGAATATTTGGCTTTTCTCCAGAATAAAATTAAAAAGTTTATTTAACATTTTAAGAAAATTAAAACTTTTATACATTATGAAGAACTATTCTGCTCTTACATAATATAATAAAAGCTATTATTACTTTAAAAGAAATAAAATGTTTTTATCTCGACAAAGACGAGAACATTTTTTGAAATGTATTAATATTTTTTTATTTATTTATTTATTCTGTTTTATTAAGGGTTTATAAATCGTTAAAAAGTGTTACCTTTTTTAAATTTGTTTTTATTTTAAATTATTTTTTTATATTTTGCAAGAGTTTACTATACTATCAATATCGTGGTAATCAAAAGAATTTTAGGAGATGCAAATTTAATATCTCCAGAACATGTATATACATTTTTTTGTCATATTTCGCTAAACAGCAGCAATATTGGACTTTCTTGAACTACTGGACCACCCAGAATAAGATCTTTTAAGACCTTTACTTTGAGCTCTTTAAATAAAAAAACTTGAACAAAAAATTTATTACATTGGTTTAAAAACTTAATAACTTTGGTTACAGTTACCACTTTAAAAGACATGTGAAAGACTCTAGAAAAAAAAAGCCCAACTTTTATCCTCTTTGGTTTTCCTTTCTCAATGTAGAGCTGAGGATATTATTCCCGCATTTTGAAAAACGAAGCCAGTCATTAAATATGTTCAAGCTTGCAGAAGTTATAGCAGGACAGAAAAAGCACTTCTCAGGAAAGGAACTCAGAACATTAGAAGGAAACTGGTAAAACTAGACAACAAACTAATTTCCCTTTTTTACCAAATAGCAACACTCTCCACCGAACAGACTGGGATAAAATAGATTCCATTTTATACAGAAGCATGGAAAACGAATTGGAAAGATGCACAGAAAAAGTTTTAGAAAATATAAAAAATTCCAATCCCAAACCTAAAATAGATATCACCAGAACAGTTGTTAATATAAGCGACTGAAACTTATCGCAGGACATAATATCTAATCTTAAAGCGGCAATAAGATGCCTACCAGATGAAAAAGCTCAGAAGATCCGTATGGAAACGTCAAGAATTCTACAAAAAGCTTAAGTGCCGAAGAACAACTTAAAACCGAAGGAATCCCTGTTTTATTAGCTAACAAGGGTAATGCCACAGTAGTAATGGACACCGCAAATTATAAAACAAAAATCAAGGTCTTACTAGACCCCATTACAAACAAGCAGTTACCTCATGACCCAACACAGAAGCTGATAAAAAGAACTAAAATGTTAATTGATAATTCCAGCCTTGAAAGTGATGACAAAAGAAGATACGCATAAGGCTCACGTTTCCTTACGTCCCATAGTCAGTGCTATCGGATCGCCGACGTACAACTTGGCCAAGCCGTTAACATCTCTTCTGCAGCCATACATTGGACAAACTGAGACTTACGTTAAAGACTCAAGTCACTTCATTGCTAAAATCAAAGACCTAAAACTTGAAGATGAAGACATATTGGTAAGTTTTGATGTGGTATCGCTCTTTACAAAGGTACATCTAAACGACGTAATGAATCATATTAGTGCAATGTTTCCAAAGGACATATCTAATCTTTTTAAACATTGCCTGACGACCACATACCTACTCCACATAGGACCAGAAGATCTATAAACAAACTAAAGGAGTAGCAATGAGAAGCCCACTAAGTCCAGTAGTGGCAAATTTTTTTACGGAAAAGTTTGAACAGCAAGCCTTAAGTACTGCCCCTATAAACCAAAGGTATGGTTTCGGTATGACGATGATACCTTTGTAATTTGGAACCACGGATCCGAAATACTTCAAGGATTCTTGAACCACATGAACCATATACATTCAAATATCCAATTTACAATGAAAATTGAAGAAAATAACAAAATAGCCTTTTTAGATGTTTTACTTACAAGAAGTGGCAAGCGACCCGGTCACACAGTCTGCAGAAAACCGACTCATACTGACAGATATTTACACAGAGACTCTAACCCCATCCTTGCCAAAAGTTTGGTATTATCAGAATGCTTACAGAACGGGTAAAAAGAATTTGCGAACCTGGTGCAATGAACTCCGGATTAACACACTTAAAAAACGCGCTTATGGCCAATGGATACTCAGAGCAAGAAATACACAAAGCAATGCATCCAAAAGATAATCGCAAAAGCAAGTAGCAAAGTCCACCAACGGCAAGAGCCTTCTTACCATACATTCCGAGGGTAACGGACAGAATAGGTCGCCTACTAAAAAGGGTCAATATCAAAACTATATACAAACCTACAAAAAAGTAAACGAATGTTTAAGATCGCCTAAGGACAAAAGGACCCCTGGCGTGCCCAGGAGTTTATCGGATACCGTGTACATGTGGCAGTGTGTATATCGGAACGACCAAGAGATCGATCAACAGAAGAATTAAAGAACATAAAGCTAGCTGCCGCCTGGGACAGATTTATAGATCAGCCGTAGCGGCGCACATTTTTTCAGGCACAGAGCAGCACATAAAATTTGAAAATACCCACGTTCTTGCTAATACTTCATCCTTCCATGCCAGACTGTACAGGGAAGCCATACAGATACACCAACATACCAACAACTTCTATGATCTCGCGCGCCACAAAATTTTTAAAAGCTTTTTAGTTTTGCAAACTCTGAAAATAGTTTGACATTTATAGAATTATTTGTCAAATGGTTTACCTTAATTGCTCAGCTGGTCCGTTTTGGACGTCGGAAGGAAATATTTGCATTAGTGTATCAGTAAAAAACACAGGAACGTATAAATTTAATTGGTCAAGAGTGCTACAGACATTCATGCAGAACTGTCATATTGGTGGATTACGGTTAGTTCTGGTTAGGTAAATGTATTTTTTTATTTATTCATAAAGCGAATTGAAAAAATAATTTAACTAACCAGAACTGAGCGTGAACTCCCTAATGTGACAGTTTTGCATGATTATCTGTAGCGATTCAAACCAATTAAATTACACGGACCTGTGCCTTGTATTGTAGTCTGTAGGGAGCAAAGAGCGGTCGTTGCGCTGTTCTGTAAGCGGTGCATTTGTAAGTCTGTACCTAGCTATAGGTTTTAAATCTAATATACCATTTTTTTTCTTTTATTTGGGTAATTTTTTTAAGGTATAAAAGCTTTTATTTAAACAAAGGGCTTTTAAAGCTTTGTCTAAATTAAAAACTAACTAACCTCTAAACTTCTGGCTGTTTAAAAACAAAATTCTAAGCAATAAATTTGGCGCAATTAGGAGTTAATCATCCTAAATTAAAATTACCTTTAAGATTTTGCTCAAATCAAAAATTGAAACTCTAATATATTAGTTTTGCAACAAAAACAACATATCATCATATTCTCTGCATAAAATAATTAACCTTAATTACTCTTGCTGCACTAAATGAACTAACATACATATAGCTTATGTAACGAAACATCGATGTCCATGTAATATTATGTTATGTGTTTACAATGCCATAGTAATGTTAAAGCTAATGAAGCCCTTTAGTTTCTCAGTAGTTATGAAAGCCCTTTTATTAAATTGGGTTAGTTAATTACCGTACTTTGTTGGTCTATTTGGTTTAATTATATCCATTTTTACAGCAGCTTTTCTTTTTTAATTATTATGGTATCACTTGACATCTATTGTCATGAAAAAAAAACTATAATTTTAAAACTTGGTCTGTAATAATCGGTTATTGTGATTGGAAACAAATGCAATAATAAATTTGTTTTTGTCTAAACAAAAATACTCCAAGACATTTGGATTGTGGTTCAAATTATCATTACTGCTTTAGTATTTCTTTAAAGTTAAGAATTGTTATGTTTTCTTCAATGTCTCCTCCGTGGCGCAGTGAACAGAGCTTTGATCTTCAAAGCCAAAAGTCGTCGGTTCGATTCCCAGCGAGGGAGACATTTAAAGGTAGTAGTTATTTAATAATAACGTCCGTGGTGGCACTACCGCGTCGTCTAAAAGGTGCTGGGAAATGCATAATTACATGTTTCAGTACTTGAACAACGTTGACGGAACAGGGGAAACGATGGGTTAAACATCTAATACTCCATCCACAGTACTCTGGTATTTGGATGTCAAAAAGATAAAAAAATAAATAAATAAATAAATAAAAAAATTGTAGAAACCGATCTAACATAGGGTGTCTATATTTTGACTTATTTTGACCGTAAATAATAACTAAAACATATAAAGTTATCAAGATGCCGTTTTCGCGTATGGCCTTACATTTGGAAAAGTTTTTTTTTATCATATTCTTGTCATTTGGTTGTGCAATTTCGGTAACACAGAACATAATGGCTGATTTTCTGATATAGCGCATCTTCGTTATTTTAAGTGGAACACCATGTATATATTTTTTTAAATCATAAAATTCAATCTTTTCCGTTTAAAAAGTAAGCCATAAGCTATGGTTATTTCCAGTGTTGGATTTACCAACACGCTGAGCAGGCCTAGGCCGAAAATTTGTAAGGGGCGGCAGATTTTCTTCATAAATTGTTTATTTCGATTTATATTTAAAAAATCACAAAATGGTTTATTACAATAAGGGTAGTTATGTTTTTTTTTGGGTAAAAACATTTTTTTGCTCCTAGTAATGTTTAAGGAGGGGTGGCAAAATTAGTAGCCGACGGGCGGCAAATATGTAAATCCAACATTGGTTATTTCAAAAAATTATGGATTTATTGATTTCTAAAAATTGACTGCATGGCAATAAGAGTATTATTTAACAATAAAAATTTCATATTTCACTGCAACTATTATTTTATGAATAACGTATAGTTTTAATGCATTTTTTTTATGTAACCTTGTATGTAAAAAATTTGTTAAATAGTACTTTTACATGCCTGCAGTCACTTTTTTAAAGATTAATAAATCTATTCGAATAGTCATAGTCTATCAGCCTATGTTACATTTTTTATAGGCAAAGGATTAAATTTTAAGATTGTAAAAAAATTATTCACGGTAGTTTATTTTAAATAACATAGTTGCCCTATATTAAAAATCGGCCATTTTATTTTTGTGTTAATGGAACTTTACAACCAATTGGCAAAGATATACCTAATAAAAAACCTTTAAAAAATCTTGGGCTTTTTTCTAAAGCCGCATCATAATATCTTTATTTTTTCCAAAGTTATTGGCGATTAAAATGGGTTAAAATATAGTCGGACACATCGAAGAACAGGCGCGCTCGTGGCTGCTCCGGTTGTATCGGCAAGCGTCGATCTCCGGAGTTAAGCAGTGAAGTGCGCGCCCATAACTTGGATGGGTGACCGGCGGCACACGGTGTTCTGCTGCTCGGGGATGCGGACCGAGCAACAACCATCCAAGTTATGAAATAAATGGTATGTGAATGGGAAGGAGTAGGGCTCAAGGTACAATAAGCCTTCAGGCTGCAGTGCACCACCTAGGGGGCGGTCGTCGGCCTGGGTGGGATGACCCCGAAAGGGTGAAAAAAAACATCGAAGAACATCTCTCTAGATGAATTATTTACACTTTCACCAACCTTAGCGCATTGAATAAAAATACAAATATTTGAAAAACTGCTGCATGTATATTTTAATTCTTGTGAATACAAAAAGATTAGATTATGGTCCAAAGGAATCTATTAAATTACTTCGTAAGTTTCTTTCTCGTGTTTGTGAAATAAAATTAAATATCTTGTTCTTTTACGACAGACTAAATATCCTTTATAATTATTGATTTCTTATTTTTACTAACGATCTAATAGATATTAGGTGTTTCTTATGAATACATATTGGTGTCCAAAGCAAATTAATGGATTGAATCAACAACTATTTTGTCCAAGAGAAAATTTACCACTGTTTAGGTAAAAGTACTAATACTGCTTTAGGTTTTCTCTAGCGATCTAATTAAAATCCATGATAGAGAAAAAGAACAATTTAGTAGTTTCTGGATCGAGTGCTTTTTTCGAAAAATAAAATTTTTCGTTCATTTGTCCTTTTGTTAATCCCATCCGTGGACAGTCTGTATAAAAGGTCTCTTTAGAAGAAATGGACGACTTTAATACCTAAAAAAACTTACCATATTAAATTTTAACCTTATCCGTTTAAAGTCATTTAAGATGTACTTAAAATATTGACTTTTTTAACTTTAATATCCTGTATCTCAAAAATATAACAGCTTCGGACATACATATGTTCATGAAAACTTTTTTGATAAAATAATATAAACAGTCACCCTTTAAAGTTTTTTATTGTAGTTAAAATAAACCCTGTTGTATGTTTTCAAATTATAAAAAATAAATAAACACTCACGTAGGTGTTGTTTATTTAATATTTAACGTAACACAACGAAATATTGCATATTTTACTAATAAAGTATTTTATATTATTTACAATTTTTTTATTTTCAGTTCCTCCCGAAAAATTAAGTGTACTCGATGAGAGTGGCCAACATATACCCAATTATAAATTGGGACCATATAATGAGGGATCCTCTATTAACATTACTTGTGTTGCCACAGGAGGTAAGTTAAATATTTGTGAATGCCTGATCCAATTATTTATAGTCATGGTATTTAAAGGCTGTCAATATTTGCCATACTCCTGCATAATCCTTTTACGTATGGGTGTGCTTTTATCTTACTGAGCATTTGTTTAAAATAAATCAATAGTTAAATGTGCATGCATACAAAATGAATTAGTGCTAGTACTAGCAAACAAACCAGTTTATACAGTAAGGGACCTATAGTCTGTCCCCTTTTTTTAAAATTTGGAACAATAGTATTTGAGCAAGGTCTGCATTTTTTGACATATCACTGACAACTTTAAATGTTACGGTGGCTGTTGGGTGCACTTTTAAAATATGTTTTGTAGGACTGTTGTATATTACCTATAAGTATAAATTTATACATTATTATTTGGATTTTAAAACAGGTTATATAATACTTAACACATGACTGGGGTTGTCATCCGTCCCAATATATCGGGACTGTCACCGTTATTAAGCCCTATGACCCGATGTCCCAATTTCATAGCGAAAGTTCCGATTTACGATATGGAACAAAATATTTACTTTTGTATAAACCCCTTTATCAGAATTAATCAAAGTATTTAAATACTTAATTTCAATTCGTGCATATAATACCAATTCAAAGAAAATTTTTCATTAGAAGTCAACTGTTGGCAGGATCTATCGAAGTTATTTTGCAATACGAGTATAACTTTAAAATGGTTATATTAATTTAATAAATACACTAAAACACAAAAAATATAGTAAACCTTCCCCCGCTAAACTTAAACATACCAGAAATTAGGTTGTCCCGACATTGGCTATAATAGAATTTATGGCAACCCTACCCATGACCATCGGCCGGCAAAAAATGTAAATACGATATTCGTATATACTTTTGACAACCTTTTATCCAAATATTACTCTGTAGCCAAGATCACTAATTTTTATTCACCCATAAGTAAAAAAATAAGTCATTTACATTCGATAAGAAATTGGTAGGCTATAATATCGCGTATGCCGTGACTTGCAAATAATCAGTCATAAATCGAAAACAATAAATCTACGAAAAAGTTCTTTAAAATCCTTTCTACTCATTGATAGTAGTCAAAAAAGTATTGTATTTAAATAGCTCGAAATACTTAGTGCCCTGACGCGGCGAGTTTAAAATATTTATATGGATGCCATGGACGCAAAAAAATTATGAGGAAGAAAAAAGGTTTTAACCTTAAACACACCTGCTTAATAACTTTTTTCTTACTTAAAAAAGTTTTAAAAAGCAAACAAAACAAATAAAAGGACCTTACTTTAAGAACACCTATGTACTTACTTACGCTTACCAAAACATTCAACTTACTAACGCTACTTCACAACATTTGCGTGTCAGAGCCATTACTATGCAGTGGCGGCTCGCGGGTCTAAAAACAGGTGTAGTGCAGGAAGGGAAAAAAGCGCATTCACCATTTTAGCAAAAATAAAAATACTTAACTATCAAAAGTCTAAGTAAAAAGTCTTGATATCTAAACTTACCTAAGTTTTGTACACCAAATCGGTATTTATTTAGTATACGGTTTTCTGCTATTTTAACGATTTTTTAAAATATTTTGACGTACATGTTATATATTAGTTGTCCTTAATAATAATATGAAGGCGCAGTTATGATTTCTCTTTTATTTTATTTTTTTAATAATAAAAAAATTTTTTTTGGCATTTGTGTACTTTTATTATAGATAATTGGCAACGTTGTATAAATGTTTAATAATAAAAGAGGGATTATAAAGGGTGGTCAGGTTAGTTCTTGTTAGTCAACGTTTTTTTTTAATCCTTTAATTACACCAGAGACTAATACACACTTTATGAATCCAGTTTGTGTGAATTCTTTCTTTTATTCACTTATAAATAGAATCAGACCCTTTCGATGTTGCCAAAGGCTTTCCATATTTAGCATGGTATAACTGATGTTTTCAGTTGTTTTTTTTCTTACTTTTAGGTTATGAATTAACAATTTTATATTTATCATATTTTTTATCTTTATTCTCAAAAATATGTGAAAAAATGTAATTTTTACTTAATTTTACATGTGATGTTCAGTTTTTTTAAACGGAATATTTTGGATGTGCGCCACTTTCATTTTATTTAGAAGAGTGTCTAAAATTTGTAAATATCAATAATTTTTAAAAAACCCTTAAAATAGCAGAAAACCGTTTATTAAACTGTTGCAAATTTATCAATTATATCTTCATAAAATGGTTGAGTTTTTATCAGTTCCTGTAGAAGCTCCTTTTGGATTGAAATATTGGTCAATGATTAAAGTCTATTTTGGGATATAGTGTTTCTTAAGAAAGTTTTTAAACGCTTAAGACAAGAAAAACTCCGTTCCACTAACCAGAATTAATAAACAAAATCCCGAGCACTAAAAATACGCCGCGGAAAAGTGCACTCCACCTAATGGATAATGTTTATTTTATAGTCTCTCAGTGTCTAAAGGCACAAAGGTTAGCGATTTACCAAGCAAAACACCTGATACTCCCACCCGCGATTTTGGCCGCCGACAAGTATAGCGTTGTCATGGCAACGGAGCGTCAAAGCGTAAACAGAACCCAGCATGAGGTGTATACTTCGGTCCGTTTTATATTTGCAATACACTTACTGATCGCGGATTACGATGTCGCGTTGCTTAAGGGTGAGGAAAGCGACTCGCGCCGGCGCGGCGCGGCGCTTAATTTATCTGCTAGATATTCCATGGCAAATTTTACAAATAAGGAATAGAAATGAGAAAAATGAATTGAATAATAGAAATATGTTTTTTCTTTTTAATGTTTTATTATTTTGAAGTGAAGTAAGTGAAGTGGCACTTCACTTACTACACCTGAATAGCCGCCACTGTTACAATATTTTTATATGGGTACATTGCCCCCATACATTCCACTTTTTTGGTTGTATTGGCACCCGTGTACCCCACATACCTCTAAAAGAACTATAATACTTACTAGTTTCTAAAAATGGCAGTTTATGCGAACACCAGCTTCTAGTGACTTTTATATCGCGATATTGGGAACAGTCACTTACTTCTGTTGGCAACATCGTTCGAGGTCTGCATCCGCAATGTCATTTAACAGATGATCACCAAACATAAACAAACAAGTTCTTATGTGGTTTTTATTATTTTATGGTTTTACTTTGCTTTTCGGCAGTGTTCTGACTTTAAACTAGTTAAATTATAAGATAAATTGTTTTAAAGTGCTTTAAACAATGGTTTATTAGTAAAACTTTCAAAGTTTACCTTTATGTGTATGAGACCAGACATCATTCATTTGATATTTTTATTTGCTTTAATGCTCCAAGCGACTGATTTGTAAACAATTATTATACATTTTGTATATATACGCCCATTTCTTAAAATGAAAAAGTAACAATCTAAGTGAAAACTTTGATAAATCCATATCCATAATATAAGATTTTATGGTTTCCGTAAAACTAGTTTGACACAAAAAGTATGGTTTGCAGCTTCCTGCAGGAAAGATTGTTTAAGCTGTGCTACTAGAAGAGTTTGTTTCAGATGTTTTGAAAGAAATTTGCAGCAAAAACTTAGCTTATCAGTCAAAAAAGGGTCCAAAACTGAAAATAAATTAGAACCAGAATACAACCTTAATTTGCTCAAGTTAAAACAGTTGCCATCAATTAAGGAAAAGGCTGGCTTGGATATAGCCATTCAAAGAAAAGATTTATTTTTGAGATATACACATAAAATTGAGTAACACTTTATGGCTCTTTTTAGTACCTCCGGCATTAGGCTATTGCTCTTGAGCATCAAGATGAATCAAATATCTGAACTTTTAATAGTGCACATCAAAGTAAATTGGGTAAGCTTTATTTACAGCAAATTTTAAAAATTATATTAAATATTGAGTATACTAATTTACTTAATATTTTAGATTAAATATGGATCCAAGTGAAAAGGCTCTGGAAATTTCACAAATAAAAGAACAAAATTTATAATTAAGTACTGAAGTAGCTATCTACTGCAAGTAAAAAACAGCTGTTAAAAAAGAAATAAAAAAAAGACAGGTTAAAAAATTACAAAATTGAAATATTCGTACCGTATGGTCTGTGGAAATAGTATCTCAGAGTATACCATGTATGCAGCAGGTTATAAAGCATTATGCTTACTTTTAAAAAAGGATACCTTTACCAGATAATTCAACATTAAAACAGAAACATGTCATATATCCTTAAATAAAACCATATTAAATCATTGTGTTTTTTCCCTTTTACCTTTCCATATTTTTTTAGTTTAAATTGATATTTAAAACTTATTCCATTTCATTTTCAAGTTAAAAGATAGAAAAAATACCCAATGTAAATTATGTGCAGTCTACACTTCCTATGGGAAGAAAATATTAACCTTAAAAAATAACTTAAAAATATATAGCGTGTCTACTTAAGTTCGCACTATATAAAAAACTTTTTCATTATCAATTTTACCAAAAAAGTAATTCTTTATAAAAAGTTCTGCATGATGTAAAACCTTAAATGCAATCATCAGATAATAATTTTTACAGTGGTATACGAGATACGTCAAAAAATATAGATTTTGTTTAAGGGAAAAGTACCCTTATTTTTCATAATTACGAAAATTTTTATAAGGAAAAGATATTTAGATTTAAAAAACCATTTAAATATGCAAACTTGTTCATTTCAGGAAAAAAAGAATTCATTCATTACATTTAATTTTTTTTTATTAGTGCATACTATGGTGACATGCATTCTTATTTTGAAATCTAATTTTTAAAAAAGCTGTCAAAACCGCCAAAAATTCACAGAAATGCTTGTTATCGCAGAAAAAATGTTAAAAAAGTTTTTGCACTTTACTCAAAACTCATTTGCATATTGTTTGAAAGGTTGTTTTAATCCTGAACATTTTTTCCTTATAAAAATTTTTGATATTATGAAAAATAAGGATACTTTCCTCTTGACAAAAATTCATATTTTTTAACACACCTCGTATACCACTGTAAAAAATTGGAACTGAATAATTGCATATTAGCTTTTAGACCATGCAAAACTTTTACAAAGAATAACTTTTTTTTCATAAAATTAATTATACAAAATTTTTCCAAATGGTGCGAACTTAAGTAGACACGCTGTATAATAATGTTGTAAAAAACAAAAGTATATAAGTTCTTTTAAGCTAATCATAACATTTAAACTGTGAGTGTATGTTAATCAGGCATTAAAAATAATCAACTAGTGAGGAATTTTTAATAACCACTTTTGTATTACATTTGCTAAAAGGGAATTTTACAAATAATATTAAGTCTTGAAATCAGTGGGATTATTTATTGTTTTTTGTTTGTGTCTGTTTCGCCTGTCTTTGACCTGGAGCGTCTTTTCACTAAATATCTTTTTGCCTATTTTTCTATTGTCTGAATTCTTCACTTAGGTGACTTCTTATCCCAGTATCTACTTGTTGAGGAAGCTGAAATATCAAAAAAGAAAAAGTGCTTAGATATGTCCACATATCGTCGGTGCGTGCCTTAAATCTGATATGTGACATGCTTATCCTGTGACATATATTAGGTATAGCAATCGCACTGACGATATGGACTTTACAATAGGAAAAATGGACCAAAAAACGTAAATGTTTGTGTATGCCAACAGCTTTTGCCTTTTAAAGAAACAAACTTTACGTTAAAATAGTTGTTTTGTTTTGTACAGGGGCTCCAAAACCTACAAAAATGTGAAAATGGACCAAGACAAAACTGGCTTCATTTTTAATTATTCAGCAAAATGTCAAATAAAAAAGAGAATTGAATAAGAATCCAATATCTAGAATTTTACATAAAATAAATAATGTTATTTTTTTTGTATCATTTACCTAGTTCTAATAATCGATATAATTAATGTCGAACTTTGTCAATATATTTAAATAAAAAAATGTAAAATCAGGTAAATTATGTAAAATTGTTGTAAAACATAAATAAAATAAATGACACTAAAAAAATTGTTTATTTGCTTAGAAATTCTAGATTTAGGGTCCTCTTTCAATTCTAAAAACCTTTTTATTTGACATTTTGCCGAATTATTAAAAATAAAAGCAGTTTTGTCGTGGTACATCACATTTTTATAATTTTGGAGCCTCTGTACAAAGTATAACAAATTTTTCCAAAGTGAATCTTGTTTTTTAAAAAGAAAAAGCAGTTGCCATACTTACACGACTTTCTGTAAAATTTAAATTTTTGGTCCATTTGTCCTATTGTAAAGTCCATCCATGGACATACTGTATAAAACTGGCAACCAGATTTTAAATAGAGACTATTTTAGTCATTATTTTTGTAAATTTTAAAAAACTGTAGGTACCTACAGACTTACATACAGCAATATACCATTTTTTTAATTAAAATCAAAGATTACTAATTTACAAAATGAAAAGAAGAGTAATTATTTTTACTTACCTAAAGTTGTCAAAGGTTGTTCAAAATGATATTTTCTTTTGTCAGATATAACAGTAGGTAGATTTTGGGAGGGCAATGCTGTGAATTTTAGCCTTTTACGGCGTCCACACTGCACAAAATCTTGAGGCAAGAAATGTGCAGAACATACTACATTTCTACCATATACCTGATCGGGATTTCTTTTAACCGCTATAAGCCATTTCCTCCTTCTATGAGGACTTGTTGGTAGTCTTTAAAAAAGATAATTTCTAGGTATTAATAATTTTCATTTGTTGAAGTTTGGGGCGCTGATTACGATTCTGAAGGATTTTTTTGTTGTACACGTTTTGTCTTCGAGATATACATACATCTTTAAACTTAAAAACCAAATTTACCCTATTTTCACTATATTTCTCCTTCTTTTTGCAAGCAATTTTTGACATAAAGCTAATTTGGCACTAAATATTTAATTTCCACCTCTTAGAGTCCCATTATTCTTTTTTTTCCCTTTTTTCCATAAAAATGTTAAGTTTTACTGAAAGGCTTTGCAAAAATGGTTAAAATAAATAAAAAAATGGATTTTTAAGAGGTGGAAATCAAATATTAATTGTCAATCTAAAGAAAAACTCAAGAATTGTCTGCAAAAAAGGGGGAATATGCCAAATTTAGGTGAGTTTTCAATTCAAGTGTGATAATTGATATCTCGAAAATAAATTGGACAAAAAATTCTTTTTAATTCGTGAGCAGCGTACACCAAATCTTAATAAAATCGGCGATGCGTCCGGTTTGTAAATAATTACCAAATCTAATAATACCATGTTTTTTTACTTACTGGTGAAACGTAACATCGCATCCTTTGTTGTTAGAAGTATTAAAACAACTTTGCACTAAACAGCGCGTCGGCATTGTTCAATAATTAAATGTTTTTCTGTAAATCACTTTTAATAAATCACAAAATCGGCAAAAATGGAATTAAAATTCCAAAAACACAAAATATGCCACAATCTGAATGACAGAATTGAGAATAACGAGTGACAAGTGACAATGTTGCCAATAGTAGTAAAAGCTAGATTAAAAAATAAAATTACTAGAAGCTGGTATCTGCACGATCCGCCGTTTTATTTTACAGGCTTTAAATACGGGTAATTTATCTAGTTCTTTTTTGAGGGGTGTGGTGTACCCACACACTCACTGCTCTTACCTATTGCCCTCTTGGATTACTTACAGAACTGCTAGTCATAGTCGTAGTTTCTTACGAGGAGTTTTAGTTATCGCACGGTTGGAGATATTTATTATTTGAATTGTCGTGTATTACTTTAAAATAAAGACAATGGAAGCAGTAGCAGCAAGTTAGTGCTTGCACGGGGGCCAATGCACCCAAAGGGGCGAAATATATGTAGAGAGAAAGAAAATAACATTTTACCATTTTTGTCCGACAAAAGTGATGTGTGGATGTGCGGCACTTTTTATTTGCTCTTCAATTTTTCCCTTACAAAAGACGAAAATAGGAGTGTAAACGTAATGGCTTTTTTTTAATTTTTAAAAAATTTTGACCCAGCCACAGGGCACCCATATATAAACTGAAAATCCGCCGCGCCTGAATGGAACTCCAAGAAAGTAGTATTATTAAAAGAATAACATTGTTAACCACCTTTAAAAAAACATAATTAACCCTATTAAGTTACGACAAATGTGCTGAACTAAGTAGTTTTTAAATTGTACAAAATAATTTATTAATCCAATATTTAGGTGATTTACTTAGAATTTGATCTTTTATTAATTTTTAGTTAATACAAATTGGTTAAGAAATATTAAAATTGGAAAATTAAGCGGTTGATGATAAATTTGCGTAAAGGCCAATATTTATTTAACTACCCAACTATTATTTAAGAATTCAATCTTATACATATACTATCAACAATTCATTTTTGATACTATATACAAATATACATTTAATACGCTGCCACGGTTGCGTTTTTATGTCGGTACTAGTACTATGTTTTTTTTTAAATCTTACGGTATATTTATTTTAACAAATAAAATGATTTTAATTTATTAATTTATAATTTGCCATTAAATGTATAATTAATGAATTTCAAAAATATAACAATATAACAAACGCATACATTATAAATCAATTAGATAATTTATATTATTTGCATATAATTTATTCTGTGTCGAAAATAAAATAATAAAACCAATATTTTGTTATTAAGATTTAATTAAAATGAATATTAAATTTTGAATGTCGGTTTATTATATTGCCGTTTAGTGTCAGTTATCATCCTAAAATGGATTTTAATTTCCTATTATTTTGGATGTAATTCCTAATTATTATAATAATATCTTAAAACTGTAAATAAATATTTTAAAAATAATATTGATTCGGAAAAAAAAACAGTTGCATACTATTTTTTCATAAAGAAAAATCAAAAATAATGTTTTTCGAATGCCACTGGAAATTTAAAAAAAAGCTTTAACAGCAAAAAATGTGATAAAATGGTAAAAAAGAGTTCACCAACTTTGTGAACATATCTGAAGTGGTAGGAAAGTTATGATAAAAAAGGCATTATTTCTTAAAACTTTTACACCCTGTATTTCAGAAACAAAGCATTTTCGAACACAATTTAATTTAAAAAAAAATTCTTGCATTCCATACTGTGTCAAGAGGAATATATCAACTTAAAAATAACCCTGTAAATAATTCCTAAATCTAAAGTAAAAAATAAAACCCAACCCGATTTCAAATCGATTTAATTCCCTTATTAAGGTCTGCCGCACATAACTGCACCAAGACCGCACCTAGCCCGAGGCAAATTAATTCGAAAAAATTCAAAAGCATTTTTGTCAAGCTAAGTCTATTGTTTTATATATAAATATTGTTACGGACATTAAAAATAAGTGTTAATTTATAGAATTGTTTATAGTTAGGACCTTTTAATTTAGTCTGATAATTTATTTGAATAATTTACCTTAGATTTTCCAAGTTCTTTCATCAGTTTCGAAGGTTTCCGAAAACGTCCGAATTATCCATTGAGAACTTTTATGCCATCCTGTACTATGGAAGTTTCACGATATTTCTCGAAGATTCTAGATCATTCTTTACTCTTCCTCCATACTATAAAAGGGCGACGGGAAACCTCCGATCAGATTAGTACAGATTCGACTTTTGTGCTGTAAACTTCGAGACATTGACAATTGTTGACAATTTAAGATTTTGCCGTTATTGTAACCATAGCTACGTTACATTGTTAATAAAGGTATAAAAACAAAGGCACGTGTTTTTATACGAGGTGTTTTGGAACATTTGGTGTCGGAAGCGGAACGAAGTCACCCGAAGAAAGTGAAGCGGAACGAGATTACCCGAGGAAGCCGAAGTGGTTACGAAGATTGGATGCCAGTAGGAACAAGAAAGCAGACTGAAGCTATGGAGGAAATATGTGCACTTATGAAACTAATGATAGAAAACAAGAAGACTTTAAAAACGAAATGAAGTCCAGTTTAGAAGAAATAAAGCTTGAAATTCGAACCAGTCAAGAAGAAATGAAGCAAGAATTAAAAGAGATGATGGTGAAGATCAGAGAAAATCTAAAAGGGGAATTTTATAACGGTCAAGATGAAATGATGTTGCTTGAGTTAAAACTTACCAAAGAGGATGTTAAAGAAGTGGAAGAACAAATGCAGCAGACTTTACAATTGGTTCATAGTCAAGTGCAACTAGTCCAAGATCAAGTTCAACAAGTCAAAGAGCAGATGCAACAGGAAGTTCAACAATTACAGCAGCAAATTAAAAAT
This sequence comes from Listronotus bonariensis, assembly GCA_014170235.1. Lineage (NCBI taxonomy): Eukaryota > Metazoa > Arthropoda > Insecta > Coleoptera > Curculionidae > Listronotus > Listronotus bonariensis. The sequence goes on from JACEGR010009584.1 coordinate 23,414, forward strand.
ATTGCTAGTACAGGTGTAGTCTCAGGATGTGGTACTCCAGCAACTGTTATGAAACCACCAACTTTTGACGGAAAGGTACCATGGGTTACGTACCTTAGACAATTTGAAGCAGCTGCAAACGGCAACAACTGGAGCCCAACAGAAAGAGCACGAGCTCTTGTACTTGCTCTTCGAGGAAAAGCCATGGAGGTGTTAAGAAACATTCCCGAAGAAAAGTTGTCCGATTATGAATCGATTGTCATGTTTCTGGAGATGAGGTACGGCGAAACCCATCTACAAGAAGTCTATAAGGCGCAGCTCCATGGACGAAGACAGAAATACAACGAAAGTCTCCAGGAGTATGAAGCAGATATTGTACATCTAATTAACCTGTCATATCCAGCCTACCCGGAAGAAATAAAACAAGAACTAGCTGTTGGCAGTTTTATTGAAGGTCTACGTGATCCAGATATGAGTCAAGCATTAAGAATGGCCAAGCTTAAGAAAATTTCTAAAGCTCTTGCTTACGCACTTCAGTTTGAAACAGCAAAGCGGACATCCAGAACTCAGGCAAGACTTGGAAGAACAAATTATCCACCAAAAGATGGCAATCCAAATAATAATTTGACCAGAGTGATACAGGAGTTGCAAGAAATCATACGTAATCAACAAACTGAAAAAGACAACAGAATTACATTTAGAAGAAGAAATATCATTCGTTGTTGGAAGTGTGGTAAAGAGGGGCATATACAGAGAAATTGCTCCAGTTTTCAGGCCCCTTCCAGTAGTGCAGAAGACTCCCAGGTCAAGGGACGAGATCTGGCTAAGTGTTACCAAGAACCATCAACAACAACAATTAGGGTATCCCGGTTACAGAACAATGGCTCCAGCTTGGTAGTACCTGGAAATGTATGCGGTCGAGAATGTGAGATGGTACTAGATACTGGTTGTACACATACCATCGTGAGGCCAAACATCATATCCCACTGCAAAATATTCCGACTTGAGAAGAATTATATTTTGGAAACTGCCAATGGTGAAGTCATACCAGTTCAAGGCATACACGAAGCTAGAATTACCCTAGGAACAACAACATTTACACACGTTGTGTTTGTTGCCGATATAATGGACGAAGTTATTCTCGGCCTTGACATTATGAAAAATCAGAAGTTTGTAGTAGACCTTCCACAACGGGTACTGAGAACTAACAATGAGGAAATTGTGATGAGATTTCCAAAAGTAATGAAACAACAATTCGAGAAGTGGTACTTGCAGAAGATGTCATATTACCGCCAAGTTCAGAGAACATTATTCAAGCAAGGTTTGAAGACTCAGAAGAAGGTGAAGACGTTTCGTTATACAATACGAGAAGAATCAAGGGGGTTCACCGAAACTACAGAAGTCATGTAAAGTGGTGACACGGCATAATGAAAGAAGTACATCTAAAAATGCTAAGCCGCTATTAAGACCGTGAAGATACTTGATCGAGACGATCAAAACTTGGGAGGGGGCAATGTTACGGACATTAAAAATAAGTGTTAATTTATAGAATTGTTTTTAGTTAGGACCTTTTAATTTAGTCTGATAATTTATTTGAATAATTTACCTTAGATTTTCCAAGTTCTTTCATTAGTTTCGAAGGTTTCCGAAAACGTCCGAATTATCCATTGAGAACTTTTATGCCATCCTGTACTATGGAAGTTTCACTATATTTCTCGAAGATTCTAGATCATTCTTTACTCTTCCTCCATACTATAAAAGGGCGACGGGAAACCTCCGATCAGATTAGTACAGATTCGACTTTTGTGCTGTAAACTTCGAGACATTGACAATTGTTGACAATTTAAGATTTTACCGTTATTGTAACCATAGCTACGTTACATTGTTAATAAAGGTATAAAAACGAAGGCACGTGTTTTTATACGAGGTGTTTTGGAACA
>JACEGR010009585.1:0-25331 GCA_014170235.1 Listronotus bonariensis
GTTTTTAGCAAAAGCTCGTATGTGTTGTGTCTATACCGCGTGCTCACAAAATTAATAGCAAACTTGTCATTTTCTTGAGAAGTGTTACACGATTTTGAAATTTTGATCGGATGTATATGGTTGGATAGGATGTAGGTTTCTGATGTTTCAGATTTTATGTGACACATCCGATTAAACCGGACATTTTCTCAACTTTTCAAAAGGAACATCTTGTATGTTTTTCCAAAAATCAGTTTACCACAAAATTCTAACAAAGTACATGTAAGTACCACATGTTATACCTATCTTAATTAGTTTTTGAAAAATGGCGTTTGAAACTATCATGTTTACCGCTATTTTTATCGATTTGTTAAAAACAAATAATGAAAGAAAAGGGCTACTTTAATTTTTTACACATATTAAATGAACCTTATATCCTATTAACGTATAAATACAATTTTCGGTTTTACCGGATGTGCCCCAGAAATTGACTTTCGGCAGTAAAAACTTCAACAATTTAAATGGAAACCACTATCTTAGACCTTAAGTTTGAATTTAACACTTATTTCTCAATCTTTCTTGTAAATTGTATCCTATCTATTAATAGTTCTTAAGATATTAATTTGTGGTAATACGTTGGGCTGTCTTGAAAATCGGGAAGAAAATATATGTTTTAACGTTTCACTATTAATAACTTAAAAACTACTAGATTTAGAAATAGGATTTAATGAAGAAAAAAAGATTGGGATGTAAGTGTTAAGTTTAAATGTAAGGGTTAAGGTAGTGGTTTCCATTTGAAATACTAAAGTTGTTAAGTTTTATTAAATATGTTTAAAAAGTAGCATTAGCCCTTTTCTACCATCATAAACAAATCGATAAAAATGGCGGTTAAGATGACGTTTTTGAACGCCATTTTCTTAAAAACTAATTAAGATAGGTATAACATGTATTTTCTTAGAAATTTCTGTAAAACTAATTTAAAAAAAAATTAGCGTGTTCCATTTAAAATAGAAAAGTGGAGAGCACATCCAGTAATAAATACACCGAATGTGCCACATAAAATCTAAATAATTAGAAATCTGCCTCCTATCTAACCATACATTGAACCAAAATTTTAAAACCTTGTAATGCTTGTCAAGAAAATAACAGGTTTTTTCAGTAATCTCGTGACCACCCGGTATAGGTACATAGTCGTAGGATTCAGGAAGCCTTTCCCAGCGGGTAAACCGTCCACTGTCCTAATTTTTAAACGCAACTATAAATCGGGTCGATATCTATCACTCAGTACAAACATTAAAGCTATAATTCTTACTTAGCTGATGTGCGCTCTGCGACACCGCTTTTAATCCTTTAGTCCAGGGCCGAGCCTAGAGATTTTGCCGCCTGGGTGCAAGAACCAAATTTGCCGCCTCATCAGCAGTTGGAAAACGCAGTTTGCATTAGATTTTTTTCAAAACCTGTAAATCCCAAGAATCAAAATGTCCCGATATTGGTTAAAAAATTTATGGCAACGCTATATACGTAGGTAATAAAAAGCTATTTGGAATGAACTGACCATTAACAAAACACTGACAACAGTAATATTATAATGTATAACAAAAACAAATTTTAAAAATTACAGTAATAGTAAAGTGACCACATTTTCTAACTTAAAAATCGGGACGAGTGAAATAGGTTGTATTTTTTTTTCATTTTCTCCAAAAAAATTGTTTCAAGACAAAAAATCTTACCTTTCAAATGTTTCCTAACAAATTATTAGTTATTATTTTAGTCCTAAAAAAAGGTGCTTAAATCCGCAACCCAACAAAAACGGAACTTTTTCAAAAAATCGGGACATTTCCTAAAATTTTGCGCTTTGAAGTTATGAACTAGATTCCACTGCCCCAAGCGAGCGCCGCGCCGCCCCGGTGCCACGCACCCTTGCACCCCGGCACGGCTCGGCCCTGCTTTAGTCGTCAAAAACGTTTTGGATGCAGGTTGATTTTTCTTCTGGGAAAATTCAAACGTTAGTACCAAATAGAAGTATAATCTGCCTCATTAATATCATTATCAAAATGTCAAAGGTATAATTATTATTAATTATAAAATAATATATTTTATAAAGATTGTAAAAAAAATGCAATTTTTAAGAAAAACTGCGTTATCAGCAAGACTGACCAGAGAAAATTACTATTGTCAAGGTGGCACCAAATCAAATACAGAGTTATTATTAAATTGATATATTTCTTTTAACACTGTATAGAATGCAAGAAAATCAGAAGGTTTTTCAGGTAAAATTAGGTTCGAAAATGCTTCGTTTTCAATATACAGGGTGTTAATGTTTTAAGAAAAAATGCTATTTTTGTCATAACTTTCCTACCTCTCCAGATATTATTACAAATTTGGTACACTTCTTTTGACCATTAAATTCCATTTTTGCTGTAAAAGTTTTAAATTTTTTTACCAGTGGCATTCGAACAAGATTTGTATTGAATTTGTTTTAATCAACAGTATTTTTAAAATATTCATTTTCTTTGGGGTTAATTTGGTCTCTTGTAATTTTAAAAATAAAGGCAATTTTGATGCATGGCAATATCACTAAAACCTGATATGGTGCTTTGTATGTTTGTATGTTTAATTAAAAACTTCTAGATATTATTTTTTTATTAAGTAATGTAAGTTTTTGGCCTTTTCTAAAATAAATTAGACAAAAGCGATTTTACATACAAAACACCATAAAAGATTTTAGCGATTTTGCCATGCATCAAAATAGCTTTTTTCCACGACCGTTAAAAAAAATGTTAAAGTACTCCATTCTAGAAAACTACATAAAGTGTTAAAAACTACCTTTTTTAACACTTTAAACCTTTTTACACTTTGAATTATTGTTTTGTTTCAATGCCTATACTACAATAAACCTAAATATCAATTTATTCAATGTAACAGTAAACGCGACATCAACTGAACCACACGGTCAAGTTACCTTTGATTTCGTCATTATTTCTCTTAGTTTACGTGTCACTAGTTTTGAGATTTGACAGTTTGCAAATAAATTTAATAGAAATTACTGAAAATTAATGTAAATGAATTTGGATGAGTAAGAAATTGAAAAGAAATTTATACTGTTTTAGTATTATTCCTACAATAAGTAAGTACATACAATTTTCTAAAATTTAATAATAAATGCTTAGGTATGAGTAGGATTATTGTCTCTTAAAAAATAAGGAGACTATGATTTTTTGGTGCAATATAATGGCCGTGCTGCAAAAATTAAAATTATTAAGTTAAGATAAATAAAACATGTATAAAAATGGTATTTTGGGAATTTTTATACATTCGTGGAAAAAATATAGTATGTAACACATGCATAAAGTGTTTTTTTTACTTATAGGATTACTCATAGGATCGCCTAACGGCTCGTGCTGTCAAACTTCCCATTCGTAAAAAAGAGTATCACTTTATGCACTTGGATTACATAAATTACTATTTTTAAACAAAAACCCTTCGTTGTACTAAAAAATAATAAGACAAATTAAAACCAAAGTAAATGATTACTTCAAAAATAATATTGATTCCAATTAAAAACAGTGGCGTACTATTTTTTTTAAATTAGTACAAATCCGCGTTTGAAACCCTGGTATTTTTTTTTAATTTTACAGCAAATAATGTAATGTAATGTCGAAAAAAGTATACCAAATTTTGTGAGAATATCTGGATTGATAGGAAAGTTATGGCAAAAAATGCATTTTTTCCTAAAACTTTAACACCCTGTATCTTGGAAATAAACCATTTTCTGACATAATTTTATTTAAAACATTTTTCAATTTTCTTTCATTTTATAGAGTGTTAAAACGGATATATCAATCAAATAACCCTGTATTTGCGATTTAGCTGTGTAGATATTTGAAATAATGTTGGTTTTGTTGGTAATAAAAACAGTGTAAATTCTAATTTATAGTTTTGTTTTTAATGGGTTGAAAATATGTTATTTTTTATGTTGGGTGTTACCTGTTAGTCTTATGCCCATAATTTTATTATTTAGAACAATCTGAATGTCTAGAACTAGTAATGAATATTAGATAACACGTTATATGTTTATAATAACTAAAAATATTTTATTTTATAGTAAAAAACATCTAAATTGGTGGCGCTTCCAACATTGCCCTATTTAGAAACTTTAACAATTTGGCAAATTGGCTCCTTTTTATGAGTTCTCTTAGTTGTTAAAATTAATGAATATACTTTTATAACATCCTGTATACATTAGATATACTGCTTCAGTTTATAAAGATTTGAGCTCATTTAAATAAAGTTACAACAACATTAACATTAAACAAGGAATGCCTGCTATCGTGTTTACATGATATTAGTACTATGTTAACGTGTCAGTCTACAGTATCACCAACAGCGATTATCTGCCCCCTACGGGTTTTAATTTCGAACACCAAACCGTTTTTAAACCTGTCACTGCATTAATATTTACAATATAAAAAAGTATGTAAATTTGCCATTTTTACGGAACAAACACTTTTTTTCTATTCTTTTAGATAACTATTACCAATGATATATTTTACAACATTGTGAATATATCGTTGATTTAAGTTTAGTGTTGAAATGACAAAATGGTGAAGGAAACTTAAAATATCAATTTATAAAGGACTAACACTATTTACAATAAAATTTGAAATAAAAATGTTTTCTATGCCAAATTCTTCATGTTTATAAAATTAAAAAAAAATGCATTAATAATAACTGAAATATTTAGCTGTATTCGTGAAATCAGGACAGGCTAAAAATTTTTTTAAACATAATTTAATGTGCTACACCGCTGAGTACTGTTAATTAAATTTAGTTTGGGGTTGCCAAAAGGTACAGCAAAATGCCTAGCTAGTATTATTAAAGGGGGTGAGTTCGGGCGCCACTGGCTTAAAGCAGCTAAAGCCAGAAAACTTACAAATGTTCCGTAAACCCCAAACTAGATACCAAAGAAAAGATTTTTCAAATTATTTTCTATTCTTAAAACTTTATTTATGAAAATAACTCAAACAAGAATTTAATTTAAATCAACCAAAAATGTTTGGCAAATATTAACGTATTAACACAGTTTCTTTTATACCCAACGTGATCACGTGAAGTTTACAACGTATTATATGATGAACTTACAGTGATTATCAAAAATATTTCTTTATAAGTCACTTGGGAGCATTATTTAATATTTAAAAATGATTATTTGTTCTATTATTTAAATTTATATATCTAAATCCAGAGCGGAACGCACAGTTCAGCATTAAAAAAATATATATATATATATATATATATATATATATATATATATATATATATATATATATATATATATATATATATATATTAAAAGAAAAATTAGAAAATGTGTGGCTTATCTGATAAATTTAGAAGTTCAAGTAGTCCAGAGAGTCCCATGGGCAGCCTGGATAAACTGCTTGTTGACCCCAAATAAGGTACAGTTATGGTCAGTATTTATTCGTACACGTGCAAACGCCAAAGACAAAAGGATAAGATAAGCTGATTCTTGAGCCCAGAGGAATGAATATAAATTCCAAAAATAAAAGCCCTAAAAGGAAGATATAAAACCAATTACAAAAATACGTCTTTTTAAAAGAAAATCCTTTAAAACTTACTTGGATGTAGGGTGGCTTTAAGTTTCCAGTTAAACTGGTGGTTCCAACAACATGGTAGCTAGTCAGGTTTGCTTAAAATCCGAAAAATATTTCGATAAGTTGTGTTTTCCAAGTCAAAATATCCAAATATCTCCTAATCAATTTAACACAACTCACTAGATGAATTTTTAATAATTAATCCCCAAAAAGGAGGCTACAATGCCGAACTTATTAAAAATTTCAACAGGAAAACCGGCTCGGTACAATGGCTACCCAAGAATGGCGGTACCACTCGAGCCCTTTAAAGTAAGTCTGCTTGAGCAAATGCCTAAGCGGGAAAAATCTAAATTCAAAATACAAAACATGTTTACCATTTAGAAACAAGTTTCACAAACCCAAATCCAAAGACAAATTATGTAATCAGATACAAATTAGCCCATTCAATATATTTTAGAATTTTATACATTTGCTAATTACTTTTATTTAATTAATTAGAATGTAAGCATGTTAATGCGCATAGTAAAAGTAGTACCCACTTAAAGCGAAGGTGTCCTCAGCGTCCAGCTAAAATACTATTTAAATGCAAATAACTTTAAAACCTTATTAAAAACCCGTTAACAAACAATCAATTTTTAAGAATTCTACATTTTATAGAGCGAACGAATAATCCTAAAGAAATCTCCCTATTGCCAGATGATAACGCTTAAAAATTGTGACCTTTTTGCATCAAAATTCCAATTTTGCAAACTGACCGATAGGTACCACTGCTAATACTGTATTTATCAATTTTTATACCTGAACCCTTATCATATGGTCACTAACATTTTGAAGATTTATTGATATTTCAGTAAACAAACAAAGTTTAGTACCCGATAAAATTACTTGTAAACAAAACAATAGTGTTTGCAAAGTTATCAGTTAATTCAAATTATAGTTTAATAGTTATAAAGGAAAATCCAAGTTATACCGAAACATTTATAAATTAATTATGTAAGGCAGTGAAAAATTAATCAATGAAAACCCCTTTTTTCCGTATATTAAATCTTGTCTAAGTTACTTAAGAGGATATACCTAACACTAAATTAAATAAAAAGCGTAAGTTTTCATTTTTATTTTAAAGTAAACTAGTAAACAAAATCTTATAATTTATAAATTAATCTAAAAATATGAATAACCTAAATTAAATCGTAACAAATTTTATACAATGCTTTTTAAATGTTTCATATTTAGTTGGTTGCTTTGTGATATATCATTTTCACAATACAAAAATAAAACATAAAAACAAGGCAATTTAAAGTTTTCGTTGCCTTATACACAGGAAAAGTCGGCATATTTTACTAGCGTTATAATAATTTTATTTATATCTATGTACAATCTAAATACTTGAATATAAAATTAGCACCAAATAAAAACCTAAAATGGTCCGCAACATAATTAATTCACCTGCATTTATCAAGAGCGCTTGTCATTATCGGACAAACTATTCCATTACTTTAATTTAATCATGCAAATATTTGAAAATGCGACCTGAAATACCATCAGTTAGAATATATTAACTGCCCCTCTTCATTTACACATTACTGACATGTCAGCTTTAACGAAATGTCATGTCAACTAGGTAAATCTTCTTTGTTATTGTTCAACTGTGGTTATTTTTAACCCCTATAAATGCTTTATTTGCCACCTTTCCTTTTAAACTAGAGTGTTAAATTTATTTTTTATATTTTTTCTACCCAACTTTATATCCATACCATCTGAGTCTGGGGTTAATCGGATTAAAGACCTAAACGTTCACATTAAAATATAATTGAAACATTTATTCCAAACGGTTGAACTTCTAAGTATCTCTCGAGCCACATAAGTATAAGCACGCTGTTACATGTATTTTTGCATTATTTCTTTTGGAGAAAATTAACCAGATGAAAAATTTAAAGAACACGTATGCTTGATGTTCGGTGAAGTAAAACGATTTTTGCAAAAGTATTACATTTCGTTGTATTGCGATTCTTTTGTAAGACCTTATAAAACTTGTGTATCTGGTCAAAAACCCTTCCTGATCTGATACCATTAGCCATATACCTTTTTGGTTAAAAGCAATATTTTCCACTTCCTCTACAGTCACAAAAATTTTCAAGTGTAATTCCTAATCCTTTCTAATTTTAAATTGCTACGACTTTGAAGAAATCTGAAGTGCAAGTTATTACTTAGGGCAGATGTTCTAAAACGTATTTGCACTTTTCATACAACGGTCCTTAACTCCCAACCCCGTTCAAAAGCACGTGTAATTCGATTGTTGCATTGGGGGTGTCATGGCTAGTTCTAATTTAAATAATTCTTGTTTTTTAATTTGCTTAATTAAGGAATTATATAAAAGTTTCTAGCACCCCTTGGCCCTAGGCCACGTGACCAAAATTATTTGTATGCCAAAGAGTAGTTTAAGTGACACCTTTTTACCCAAATTTTACCCGATCTTGATATCTTGTCCCATTCAAAAGATAAAGTGGGGGGAAATATTTTAATATCCTCAAGGAACATATATAAATACTTTGTGTTTGCTTAGTGATAACAAGCTTTTATATCTTGTTTAGGTAAAAATAAGAATCGTTTTCTAAAAGTTATATGCAGAGTGACTCCAAAAAGATATTTTGTTTTAAACGTGTACAAAATACTTCCGAAGGCCCACTCTTAATTTTGTATTAAAAGCAGATTTTAGCTATTTACCCCATAAAACCGCTTCTACCCAAATATGGTGATAATACACAAATTATTGCCAAAGTAGTTCATGCAAAACTAAAACCAAATTGAGCTTTTTTCACTTTGTATATCCGAACTTGGTAAAATGGGTTACTATTTCGAGGTCCCCTGCATATTAAGCCGCGTCCACACTTGCAACAATTCACCAGACTTCCGTCCAAACTAACCAACCTGTTTGCCCGCTCCTTTGACGCCAAAAAACCGACAAGCTCTGAATCACCGGCAAATCATTCGCCAAGCCCTTGAAACAACGTGAATTCCGTTTACGTCCGCGCTATGTGGCAGAGTATGCGGCGTGGAGCGGCACGGCGAATTGTTGCAAGTCTGGACGCAACTTAGATTAGAGGAGAAATCTAAGCTTGCAATATTTACTTGAACTTAGCTCGAAAGTTTTGAAAAAGAAGAACAATTAAGGATGTAAAAAGCAAAATAAGCAAGTTTAACAACAAATTTATTCTTTTTTTCTTAATTATTTATTAATTGTGCAATCTCCTAAGCCTGCAAAAACCTTTAAAGTTGACGACCGGAACTAGACCATTTAAGAACTCAAAAGATTGACGCGAAAAGTGCAGAGAGATGAATTAGTCCCGTAACAGACAAAGAAGTAATTCAATAAGCTGAAACTTGAGAATTCTGTTTCTAAACAAATGCTCGGATGCAATAATAGGCCAACCAGCTTCCTTTGATTCAATTAAAGACCGCCGCACCTTACCAATTAACACTTATATCGTACACGTCTGGCATTATGTCGTCTTAAAAAGATCCTAATAAGGACATAATTTATGTCTAAAAATGTAAAAACCTTGTTTTTATTTAGCTTGTAATTTTTCTGCTATTATGCCTTCAACTTCTGCTCAAGAGGGCGGGAAACCCTAGGAGAAATGAGAGATTATCTGTGAGAAAATGACGTTCTCTACAAGACGACGCAACCAGCGGCGGCGGGTACGTGGGTGCACGGGGGCCACTGCACCCAAAGGGGTAAAATGTATGGGTGCAATGCACCAATCTAAGAAAAGAACAATTGTTATTTGTTTTTGTTTGCTGTTTAGAACTTTCTGCTATCAGGCAAGATGACATGAGTAGCCCATATGCAAAACCCGCTATATGCTTTATAACTAATTTTGAGCTATGGTCAAAAAACACATAAAACTTTTCGCAATTGGGTTATGATTGCCGTATTGACCTCAAAAATTGTATAAAAAATCATTTAATCTGACTATGTTGTGGCTTATAATCTCGTATGAACTGAAAATAAAATATATTACCTTTTTTATTACATATACCGGGTTTTGCAAATGGAAAATTCTTATAGCGTTTTTTGCATCTTATTTGGCGCCCATTTCGGTTGTTCATCGTTACTAATAATTATTATTTTATAATGTTATGTAACCTAAATAAATTACTAATAATTAATAATTAATTATAAACACAATGAGAACCTCTGGAACATTTTTTATTAAATTCTGATACAAAAATCCTAATTAGACATACATAGACACAAAAATAATCTTTTTTAGGTAAATTCAAGTTCATCCTGTTCTGGCAATTCAAAGTCACTGGTAACTTCACTAAGATTATCATTATCTGTTTCAGCAATAGTGTTCTCCGCTATAACATGCTCGAAATAGCGAAGTTTTTCATTTTCGGCCCAATTTTCACCAAAGTGAAGTACTAGAAGTTTCTGTACATCTCGTAATTTGGATTGTTTCACTGTAATGTCTTTCTCAATAGTTTCAATGTTTCCGTTATTTCGGAAATTTTTGCCCTTTCGACAGAGACTTCTTGGCATATTTGCATCAAAGTTGTAAAAGGGCATCCATCAACTAGTGCAGTCTTGTTGGTATCGCTTCGCGTAATAATGATTTTCTTACTTTTCTGGAATTGAAAATGCCATTTTCCTGGCTGTTTAAGAATATCATCTGAATACACCTTCCAATTCTTAACGCAGAACTCTTCTCCCAAATGTATAGCTGTTGTATGTTCTTTTATTATATTAACATATTCTTCCGGAGATTCGATGACACTATTTTTTTTGAAAAACATACCCTTTAATTCAACCACCTGTTATGAAAAAGGCCGCGAAATGATAATATAACCGGTTTTGCAACTGTATCACTTGACCCCAATAGTAAAAGCATTGTATTTGGCGGATTTTGCATATTTCGTAAAATTTAGCGGGTTTTGCATCTATATGACGGATGTATATAGCTGGTTTTGCAGCTGTAATTATTTTTCAAACGTAATTTTCAAGGGGTTTAAGCGGCTTTTGCAGCTCAAAGTATTTCTTTACATATGGCGGACGACCTAAAGTTCTAAATTCCACCGTTATCTCAGTTTCGATTTTTTTTGCGTATAGCGGCTTTTGCATCTAGACTACTCACATGTAGTAAGTAAAATGTATGTATGACCTTTTTTACTTTTAAACTTTCTTGGTAAGAATAGAATACGTGTGTGATTTTTTTTGTAATGTAAAACATTGTAGTAAACTTGTCCGACAAAAAAGTTAGTCGCCCAGTTCGACATCCGAAACATTTGATATTGACAGGCTGGGTTAAAGCGCCGCCTTCATTTATGATGGTATGAATATTCGTGGTAGACTCGTCAAAAGAAATCCCCCTAAAAAGGTTTTAAGTGTTCTTATCATAAGGTACATTTCATTACTGGTTTAGGGACTATCAAGAGTCAGGTGTAATACATTTGGCTTCTGTAAAATCGACATAATAATAATTATAATGTATAGAAATTAAAGAAAATGAGAAAATTATCCATAGAAACTAGAGATGGGTCGTAAAAAACTCCGAGTGTTTATTTTTGGGGGCACTGGAGGCGCATTCCTTGGGAGCTCATTTTATCCGGAGCATTCGCTAATGTCAAAATTATCTTGTTTAAGTCAGCAAGATGACAGCTAGTTTGGCAGCATCGTCCATAAATCGTTTAAAAACAAAATATATAAGGTTATTGATTGTTGTTATGAATTTCTGGTGCCATTAAGTATTAAAATCTGTTTACTCCTAGGTGAAAGTAGCTATTTTAATGTGGTGTCATTTTGTAGCATTTTCACTTCTAATATGGAAAAATTGAGTTTGCTTCGGGAACAATAAAGTTTTCTTAGGGAGCAACCACTAATATAAACTTTACTTGACTTTACTCTGGGCACTTCATATTGAAAAAATACCTTGTAAGTAACTATGGTAACTGACTTTTTAAACTGTCTAAGGAACTAGAGTTACTAGCTTTTAAAACCAATGTAGGTTTGGGTGTTTGTTACATAATATAAGAAATTACTACTGGACTTTTCTGATTTTGATAAAATTTTCACATGTTTCTTTTTAAATAAACAAATACCTATTTTCTTCATATTATGTCTAAAATTCACTTTAGTTAGTTCGTTGAATACAAAAGCCAAATAAAAGCCAGCTAAAATTTAAACATAATTGGAGGTATTCTAAAGGTATGACCCAACGAAAACGTTAATATCGGACCAAAGCTTTAACGGAATAAAGACTTGGTAAATGAAAATAGACAGATTAAGTGTTTAAAAAGGTTTTGCAGCAGTGAGCGGATTGTGTGGTATTTTGGATGCAGACTACCGCCACTAAGAAGATTAAGATAATTATAAGAATCCTTTTGCTGTGGCTAAGATTAGTTTTGTAAAATTGGATTTATTTTTCGATTTATTTAACATTTAACCTCAAAAAGGAACATCTTAATAAAAAATAATAAACGTTTAGAAAAAATAACCATTTAATTGCACATCCCTGGACCACCCAAAAAACATTAGGAAATATTAAATTTAGTAAAATTCGTTGGTTTAGATGTTGTACACGTTAAACCAATTTAAAACGTTTATAGGCAATGCATGACATGGAGGGAGACTAACTAGGTCTAACGCATGTTTAAAACACCAACAGGTAGACGTTAGGCAAATAATGCCGACATGTTAACATTTCCTAATACGGTGACGCATCGGTTTCGTTTTGTTGTTGCTTTACGCCTCTTTTTTAACTCTATAGACCTTTTAAAGTGGCTGAACGCATAAATGTAAGTATTTAATTTAGTATTTGTTTGTGTTGTTGCTTAATTGGAAAAAATATGTATTATAAAAAATAATATTCAAAACTAAATTTTCCATTTAAAAATTGTGTGGTTTAGAGATTGCAATAAGGAGCTTTTGATGTTTCTCTCGGACACTTAGCAAGTCCTAGCGCAATTACGGACTACTACATGAAATATAGGAATATATCTTTCTAATAAGAAAATAATTATCTACAAGTTTGTTATTTTTACACTTTTTTCTATTTCGAGTATTTATTGGCTATTTTTAAATATCTAGTAAGCCCTCAACTTATTGAAAAAAAACAAAAAATAATATGAACTAAGCTCTATAAACTGCATTCCTGTCCTCATTTACCCATCTTTGTAGCTATAGCCAAAGTTTACGGAATATAAATATACAGACTGTCCACGGAGGGGTTAACAAGAGGACAAATGGACCAAAAATTTCATTTTTCGAAAAAAGTCATTGTTCATAAAAAATTTTGCGAAGAGAAAATGTTGATTTCATATATAGGGTTCGCAAAAATTAAAAACCATGATTTTTTTCCAAGAGTTATTTTATTTGGAAAAGTTATTTGAAATAGCATTTTGTATGATTTAAATTTGTTAATGTTCAAAATGTATCAAAATTTTTAATAAAACTGATTTTGGAGTTGTCAAAAATTAATTATTATAAATTTCTATAATAAAAATATCTAAAAAACTCTCATAATTTGCTTTTCAAACACCTGCTTTCTCCAAATTCCTACACAACTAAATTTTTATCCTATAAATGAGTGTGATCAAGGCGTTTTCGCCAAATTTTGAAGTTCAACAAAATTTTCTATTATTGTTTTTATCTATTATTGTTTTTAATGATTACGAACATTATTATAAATAAATTTTTGTATTGACATTTTGTCTAAAAATGAAAAATAAAGGTAGTTTACTCTCAGGGAAAAATCAAGTTTTTAGGATTTTGTGAACCCTGTATACAAAATAGACATTTTTTCTTCGTGAATCCTATTTTTTTACAAGCAAAAATTTTTATGAAGAGTGATTGTGTCAGTCACCTACAAAGTTTAGCCAAAAATGTATGCCTAAGAGGAAAGTACCTGTATTTTTGCTAATATCAAAAATTGTTAAAAAGAGAAAATGTTTAGAATTAAAAATTACTTCCAAATATGCAATTTTATTTATTTAAAAAAATATATATTTAATTTGTTTTTTCTGCGATAATGGTGAAAATTTAGGTTTGTACATTAAGTGCACTACATTTCATGATTATAGATGCCATAGGACGCTTTTAAGTAAACTTTTAAAATTTATTGGTATTAAAACAAGAAGAATGTACAATGCTCTAATGTACAAACTTAAATTTTCTCGATTTTCGCAAAAGAAGAATATCAAAAACATTTTTTTTGGAAATGAACAAAATTGCATACCTATTTAGAAGTAAATTTTAATTCTTAACATCTTTTTTATATAACAATTTGCGATATGAGCAAAAATACAGGTACTTTACTCTTTAGCAAAAATTAATTTTTTTGCCAAACCTCGTAGATGACTGACACAATTTGATATCTGATGATTGTATTTTAGGTTTTAAACAATGTAGAATTGTTTATTAAGAATAACTTTTTTCCTGAAATTAATAATAAAAAAGTTTTCCATATGACGCCAACTTACGTAGACACACACATCTATTTAGGCATTTGATATATTCTGTTATTTAACATTACTTCGTAGTTTAAAAAAAACACTTCTTTTGCTTTTAAGAAAACACCTAAAGACATTTTTTTGTTTAATTTTTTCGCGTTATTTCCCTAATGGTTGATTTTTGACCCCATGTTGCTAAAGCAAACTACCTTTTAATTTTAACAAGGAATCACCTCCAAAAATGTTTTGCATTTGTTTAGAAACACCCTGCATTTTAATAAAACTGTTTTTTTAGTATATTTTAATAGAACAGTTTTTGTGTATTATTTTCATACTTTTACCAGCAACACACCGATTACTTCCACTTGTAAAATTTACATGCCATTATCACAGTGCTATTATGATCAATTGTTTGTTAAATATTAAATGTAGACCAGCTTTTCACCTGATCTCTCCCACGATCGCCGTAAATTGTTTGCATGTTACGTTCAGATAATAATAGCGTGTACTACAAAATAAGGACTGTAAAAATAGGAATAATATACCTTGCAACTTGGACAAGACCCTACTTTCATAATTTTCAAGAGAAAACAATTTACAAACAAGCTAAATTAATATTTAAGTTAAAAATGGAGCCATTATTACCATGAACACCTTGTATGAAAAAGCATATTTTACATTTAATTTGAGAAAAGACGTATTTAAGACTTAAACAGTTTTAAAGTCAGCAAGAAAAAACTAAAACAAAGCCCTGGTTTAATTATAAATGCCGAAAATAGTTTCTATAGTCAACCGGTTTTAAGATCCCAGAAGAAAGTGCCCATATGGTAACAGTCCCCAGTGATGTACGTCACAGTGCATCTTCTTAAAATTTACGTTGCTTATGGTGGAGGCGCCCAAAAGCGTTATTTTAGCAAATATTTTCAATGGTCTCGTATGTCCTAGGTTTGCTTAGCTTAACCGAAGGCTTGCTGAATGGTTTGCCCTCTATGTTTTCCGTCTTAAACTCAACTCACTCAAGCACCTTAAAGTCAATAAAACTTTTCCAAGAGATGAAAAAAAAATGGTTAAAATTTAAAAAGATATGGGCCGTTAAATTTAGCCAAAAAAATCATGAGGTGAGATTTATTTGTTTAACGGTTTATTTATAAATGTAGCCCTCTGATAATCAAATCAATTCGCGCATTAAAGTTATAAGCTATTATAGTTCTCACGGAGCTTACTCAGTAAAAAAATTGCAATAAATTCGCGAAGGCCATGGATTTTTTTTTATAAAATATTTATAAATAAAGCCCTCAGATAAATTTTAATTTTAAAAAAATTTGCTCATAAAAGTTATAGTATATTAAATATCCAGCGCAATAAATTTGCGAATTTCAGTTGTCACCTCCTAATTTTAGTAGTAACCTTCTAATTTCCACCTCCTATTTTTAGTCGGCATATCCTAACTTAAGTGGACACCTCTTAATTTTAGTCGCCACCTCCTTATTTAAGTCGCCAGCTTCCCATTTTAGTCGTTACCTCCTAATTTTATTTGCGAATAACTTAGATTTTATTTTTCTCTATCTAAATATTCATGAATAATATCCTCTGATCCAAAAATTTTGCATATTTAAGTTATAATATAGTCACCAGCTCCCAATTATTCGTCACTTTCTAATTCTTGTCGCCACCTCCTAATTTTTATTGCCGCCTCCCAATTTTAGTCGCCACTTTATAATTTTAGTTACCACCCCCTAATTTTATTCACCACCTTCTAATTTTGGTCTCCACCTCCTTAATTTAATCGCCACCATAATTTTGTTGGTCAAAAAATTTTAAGCAAAAAGATATGAGCTATTGAATATCCCCCGGGGTAAAAGTTATATTATAGGAAATATCCAGCGGCGCTTCCTGGGTTAAAAAAATTGCAATGAATTTGCAAATGTTTGATTTTTGTTTCCACCGTTCAGTTTTCATAGTTACGTCCTAATTTAAGTCGCCACTTCCTAATTCAAGTCATTTTTTCCTAATTTTAGTCTCCACCTTCTAATTTTAGTCGTTACCCCTTAATTTTAGTCGCCAACTACCAATTTTAGTCGTCATGCACCTCCAAGTTTTAATTTTTACTATTAAATATTTATAAATAAAACCCTCTTTTTGGACCACTAAAGGTATAAGCTATTAAATATTGCGCGGCGTATAGAAGTTATATTATAGGAAATATCCAGCGGCGCCTTCTGGCTTAAAAAATTGCAATAAATTTGCGAATTTAAGTTGCCACCTCCTAACTTTTGTAGTAACCTTCTTATTTTAGACGCCCATTTCAAATTTTAGTCACATTTTCCTAATTTTAGTCTCCAACTTCTAATTTTAGTCGCTACCTCTTAGTTTTAGTCTCCAACTCCTAATTTTAGTCGTCAACTCCAAATTTTGGTCGCCACCACCTAATTTTAGTCGCCACCTCCTAATTTTAGTGTCCACCTCCTAATTTTTACCGCCACCACCCAATTTTAGTCGCCACCTCCTAATTTTAGTCGCTACCTTCTAAATTTTATTGCCACCTCCCAAATTTAGTTGCCACCTCCTAATTTTAGTCACCACCTCCTAATTTCAGTCGCCACCTTCTAATTTTAGTTGCCACCCCCCCAAAATTTTAGTGGCTACCTTTCGGTTTTAGTGGTAACTTCCTAGTTTTCGTCGCCACTTCCTAATTTTATTCACTACCTCCTAATTTAAGTCATTACCTACTTCCTAATTTTAGTCGCCACCTCCTAATTTTAGTCGCCACCACCTAGTTTTAGTCGTTACTTTTTAGTTTGCGATTTGCGATTGGCTTGTATTTTAATTTTTTATCATTAAATATTCATATGTAAAGCCCTCTGATACATTTTCTTAGTCAAAAGATTTTACGCTAAAAATATTTCAGCTATTGAATATTCCGCGGCATTTCCTCGGCCTTAAACTGCGAATGTCTTAGATTTTGATCTTTTACTTCTAAATATTTAAAAATGAAGCCCTCTGATAAATTTCCATATTCAAAAACTTTTGCGCATTAAAGTTACAAGCTATAATATACGTTTTTGCATCGCTTCCTTGGCGTAAAAATTTAAAATAAATTTGCGAATTAAAAATAACTAGACGGCGGATTGAAGAATTTTTTCTAGTTACTTTCGGCAAGCCTTTTCATTTAATACCCATATTGTAGGAGTGCATTAAAAATAACTTGTCAACCACCTTGGGTGTGCCATCATCTTGGATTTAGAATAACGTCACATAGTTTATCATGCATTGTCATCCAAACTAAACGTGTACGCAAAATTTCAGCTCAATTGGTTGAGGATATATGCCTCAAAATTGAGTTGCAAGATTCTACTCGTACACACATATATACCAAGTTAAATAAAAGCTTGTAAAATAGAATTTTATGCATTAAAAGTAGTGTGAAAAGTTACATTTTCCGAACGATTGTAGAAAAAAATATTTTAGGATACTGTCTGTTTTACTTAATGCTGGCCTATAGGAGCTACATAAAATAGATATTTAAAACTATTTTTTACTGTTGTTAAACTATGTTTAGCCTGTCGTCAACATAAATGATTACCTGACAGACGATTTATTAACATATCCTTGTATTTGTCTACAGAACTAAATGCCCTAGCTGTCACTACGTCCATGTTATTAAATATTTCTAGTTGAAATGTCATATTAAATTTAGTGATTGATATTTCTAAAATGTTTTAAGGATCGCTCAGCGATGACACTTTTACAATGCCTAAATGAACTTATACAAGTTCCAGTAACAAATGAAAGTTATTACTAAAGCCACCATTATGTTTTAATATTTAAAACATGGTCAAATGATGTTTTAAAATAGAGATGTCAAGTATTATAAAATATGTTTAAAGAGATGACACAAAATAAAACTTAGTTAAAAAATATTTATTTATTTATATCATTTAAAATTTTAATCTATTGATGGATTGAACATATGACAGCAAATTAGTTTGATTAACACGGCCTAATTTATGTCAA
The DNA here is from genome assembly GCA_014170235.1 of Listronotus bonariensis. Classification (NCBI taxonomy): domain Eukaryota; kingdom Metazoa; phylum Arthropoda; class Insecta; order Coleoptera; family Curculionidae; genus Listronotus; species Listronotus bonariensis. Next base: position 18,060 of record JACEGR010009585.1, read on the forward strand.
CACAAAAAAATAAAATACACTGCCCACAAAAATTATCGCATACATGTATGTTTGATTTTTCCATAATACAAAAATATTTTAATTTAAATGGCCATATATCTTTTTATATTTAACTTATCAAGACAATTAAATAAATATGTAAAAAAAATTGTTAAACGGTTTTATTGTACTAAAACTAAAAAATAATTCGATAAGTCCTAGCTATTAGATCACACCATTCTTGTTATCAATCTGGGGACAATAGTAAAACCGTTGGGCGTAGCGAAGCAGAGTAAATATTAAGATAGAAATGTCCAATGCCCATCGATTTTAATATTTGTCTGATCAATACCCCAGATTAATGAGAAAATTGGTGCAATCTCGTAGCTAGGACTTACCGAATAATTTTTCAGCTTTTAGCAAAATAAAACCGTTAAAAATATTTTTTGTACATAATTTATTTTTAAGTTTTTGGTTTTGTTGTTAGTTGATACTTCTTATTCTATTAAGTTCATTTAATGCTTAACTATAACTAACCCGAACTAACTAACGATTCTATATTGAAGTAAGTAGGAAATGTTGTGGAAAATATGTGATTCGCCATTTGTGGTGGCGGCCATATTGGATTTTTTTCATAGTGAGCTTTATTCCACCAATCAAGCCCTTTTATTTAATACCCATATTGGGGTAGTTGTGAAACAAAAATATGTAATCAGCCAATTTGTAACAGTGGTCATCTTGGATTTTAATTTTTCATGGTGAACTCTATTCTAGAATCAAGCCTTTTCATTCGATACCCATATTGAGGATGTTGTGGAAAACATATATAATCCGCCACTTTGTAGCGGCGGCCATCTTGGATTTTAATCTTTTCATAGTGAGCTCTCTAAAAGAATGTATTATATTGTATTGTCATCAAGATTAAGAGTATGTACCAAATTTCAGATCGATTGGTGGTAAGGAAGGGGGTCAAATTCCAATTACTAGATATGACCCAAATAAACAGGTCAAGTTTTTTTTATAATAAGGGATCCCTAAACTCCAGTTTTTAAAAGTGTATTATTTAAATACATATATACAAAGTAAATGGTACTCGAAATGGTGTAAGAAGACTTTTTGTGCTAACTGTGTATATCATTATTAAAATTTTATTTTAAGTCTAAGTACCCAATATTTTCGTACCCGGGGCCATCTTGAACTTTTATCAGTTGGGCCAAATGGACTCCAGTCCGACACTGGGTATAGTACGGTCCTGCACAGTAAAACCAAAAATTTGTATGGTTTTATTGCATCCTAAGCCTAAGTTACTTTCTTAGATCGTAAAAAGAACTATACTAAAGCTCATCTTAATATCTCAACGGCCTATTTATTTTTATAGTTTATTTTGTTATAATATCACTAAATAAATAAATCATGCATTACACATACAGAAGTAATGTATTTTTGGTTTAATAGTTATCCATATTTACTTAATACCCTAAGTAAGTCTGGGTATCGCACTGTAACTTTATCGTACTAAGCAAAAAAAATACCAATAATAATTTTACAGAAACATAATTAAATAATAATAACACAAAATAAAAAACAAATAGTTTTATTAAAAGTATAAAAAAATAAATTAATATAAATAAATTATTTAAAATATTAACAATAATTATTGTCGAAAAGGCCTAAACCAAAACCGTGGTAAAATTCTAATATCGGCACAAGAACGAAACGTCTCTTGTGGACCACATCCGACTGCTGAAGTTCCATTTCCACATGGTCCCCAGTTGTTACCTAAAAAAATAAAAATCTTGATTTTTCATAATTTTTAATTTAGTGCTTCATGTTTTCATTTTTGTCATAACATTCAATAGTATGATATTTCATAGTTGGTTGTTAAAATTGTATTTTTATAAATGGTACTTTTCTTTTTATTTTTATATGTATTATTGAGCAGTATCAAGTAGGAATTAAGTGCTCTACGTTGTTTAATTATTGTGTTAAACTTAAGTTTTTTGTTTTTAACTTATTAATTAATGCTACCCTGCTGAGTAGCCCAATGGTGCAGCAAAAATTTGGCGCCCAACGTGGGCCATATTAGATTGTTTTAAAAACGTTTTTAAAATTATTTTGCAATTTTAAGCTCTACTAGCTCTACTCTACTTTGAGATATATTTCGAACATTTGATTTTTCTTTTATTAATTTTTATAATGTCAATTATTATTTTAATGCTGTGTTAAAGGTTTATACAGGGTGTTTTAGAACTATGGGATCAAACTTCTAGGGATTATTTAGTGTAACAATAGAAAACATTTGAGTATGGTGACTCATGTCCGAAAAAGTGTCACTACGTTACTACAGCCCTAAGGCGCGTTAAAAATTAGAAAGACGATGAATTGCCTAAACAGGATTTAATACATTAAATTTTTGCTTTTTGTACATAATATCATCATAACAATTAATAAATAAAAAAAATAGTAGATAAAATTATTACATTAAAAAAAACAATTAATAAATAAAAAATAAAATAATAAAAGTTTTAAACATTGACATTGACATTTTAAACAATCTTTTTGATAATATCATGTACAAAAAGCAAAAATTAAATTTAAAAGCGTCTTAGGGCCGTAGTGGCACTTTTCCGGACATGAGTCCCCTATACTTAAATGTTTTCTTCTTTTGCACCTCTAGAAGTTTGATTCCATAGTTCTGTATTTTAATTAAAATGTGTTACAAATTTATTTTTAAACTGCTGTAGACTTCAGTTTACTAAACCATATCCTATATTTATTATAACATTTTTGTTTATTTATTCATTGTGTTTACTTACCTGCACTATAATGCCATCTTAAAACACATCTGTCACATATAAAATTATCAGGAAGTTTAACATAACTGGTTACATTAAAGTCAGTACTTTTGATTTGCTGAAAATACCTGCCGTCACTTAGCGGCAAGCTTTTTAAAACAGTCTTCTGTTTCTGGAAGGGCTGGATCTTCAAGTTTGCATAATCTAAAATTTATGTACAATCGTTAAAAATTCACTTGTTCTTCTTGTGTTTTTTAATACTATTTAAGCGGTTGAGTTCTACAAGTGGTTTAGTTTTTCTTATATTTTAGTTTAGTTATTATTATATATTTTTTTTTTGTTAAAAAGCCAAATATAATTTTGTTTAAATTTAAAAAATATATATTTATAATAAGGTTTGTAATCGATAAAATTATGAATAAAACATTTTATTTAACCTCGCAGTTTGGCTAAAATACCTTGATAATTTATAAACGATTTAATTACATTTTCTTTGGCTGTATGGCTAATGCCAAAGTGCCAAAAGACAAATAAATAATTACATTTTCTTACTACATTTTCAAAAATTTAGATTTTTACTAACAACAAAATCAGTTTAACAATACTTTTTATAACCCTGTAATAAAAATTAAGTCAATTCAACCGCTTATGCCATTAAAAAAATAAGTTGATAATAATTTGCTTAAAAATGTTAAATCAAAATAGTTTACCCCTGGATTTTTTTAAGTTTTTTTTCATTTCTGAATATTAAATAAACATTTTCTGTTTGTAAATTGTATTTTTTACAAGCAATTTTTTTATCAAGAATTACTTTTTTTCGAAAAAAGAAATTTTTAATTCATTTGTCCTCTTGTAAACCCCATCCGTGGACAGTCTGTATGCGGGGTGATTTTAAACCTATTGTTTACTATTTATTATTTGTCTTTATAATTCGCGGTATTTAATTTAATTTAAAATAATTGATTAGCTCACTAACTGGAAATATTTTATTATTATTCTTTCATGTTTTTTCTTTATGCTCTTGGCAATAATTTCCCAAGTTTAGGCGTAAGTATAGGTTAAGAATCACCCTGTATGCACGTCATGCCTACTCGATGCTATCAATTGAGTTTCAGTGTATTAAACACTAACAAATAAATATTAGACAAATTAACGCCTGCCTCAAAACCTTGCACAAAAGTCTCCTATCCACGCATTGGCGAAAATTACTCATTGAAATTTCGAACTGGCACGACGTTTATGCTTTATAGAAAAAATAAAAATATATATTACTGGTAAGAAATTCTTCCTCTGTGGTTAGCTGTTATTTTAATATCTACTTTAATAATATTTCCTGAATAATAGTTGGCAACAATTACACCACTTCCGTATGTGCCGCCATTTTCGTTACTTCTAGGTGTAGGATCTCTTAAATCATCTCCACAAGGGCCACACTTTCCTCCATTAATTTCATATTGAACCTATACATAAACCAACAATTAAAAACTTTTTCATCCTTACCCAATAGTGCAGTTAAAAATTTAGAGGCCTACGAAATTACTAGCAAGCTTGTCATTATCTTCTGAGGTGTTATATTGGTGGCACTCTCGGTGTAATAAATACTATTAACTTTGCTATTTTGAATTAAACACCACGTATATTAAACAAAAAAATGATACTACAAAGATTTTTGAGAAAGTAATTAGTACTAAATTTTCATAATTAAATTATATCCCTTTCTTGGACTTTTTTAAGAATCTTAATAACGTCGGAAAAATGCTATTCATAAATTTAGAAGGTCCGGTTTCACCCCTGTAGTAATGTTGACAAATACTGATTCGATCATTTTTTAGATAATTGACCATATCTAGTCATTTTCGTATTAATTTCGAAAAAAGGATGATGCCATATCTCCAAAATTGACAGAAGTAAAAAAAAACGATAATATCAGGTCATAAAAAAGTTAATACAAGCAATCCCTTGACACAAAATTTGATTTATTTTATTTGACTAGTTGCTGAGATAATCCACCGTTCCGGTTTTTCTACTAACCCTAAGGAGAGCTTTTGCATATTTTTTACTTTTTAGTTACTTCCGATTTAACCGGAAATTACTCCAGTTTTGATTTTTAAATTGAACACCCTGTATATTTTAACATTGTTGGACCTCTAAAACAATTGTAAATAGGAATTTAACATTTAAAAAAAAAAAATTACGCCAATTCACTTAATTTTTGATAGCCATTTGTAATATTGTATCTAGGTGGCCATAATCCTATTTTTGTGTTCTTTTTTTAATCCGGTCGCAAATTGGTATCGTTAGACTCTTCAAAAAATTCTTTATTCAATTATTTTGAAAAATAATAGTTAGACAAGAAAACTATCAATTTTCCAACGTGTTTTATTTGTATCTTTCAGGCTAGTCACTAAAACTTTGCGATTGTATTTCAGAAGCCAGTTATCCGATTAAATCTAAAAAGACTGAAAAGTGAAAAACATACGAAAACTTTTCTCTTCTATTAATAATCTGGGACAGGAATGCAGAACCATTGGCACTCGTGCCACTAGTGGCTACACCTCACAATAATATTTTTGGGCAAGTTACTGATCACAATGTTTTATATGCGCTACAAAAAAATATGTGAAGCAGGTATTTGTTATTAGTACTATTTTCCCAATAATCAATCACAAAGACTAAATTATTTGATGGCACGTCTATGACCTCATAAAATATTTCTTTAGAAAAATGGCACGTTGATGCGTAAGGTTCGCTATCCCTGCTTTAGGAGTTATATGGGTCTTATATTAAACTCGTTGACACCCGGTATATAAAACTCAAATCATTTTTTTTTTTTAATTATTTCACATTACAGTGTTTTTTTGTCCTTTCCTTAGAAACTTATTCTGTGGTTTAATGTTCAGAAAGAGAAAGACATACCTGAAATCCACCACAAAAAAATTGATTATCTTCATAGTTGTGTGGTATTTTCCAGTCAGTAGGATCAAGTCTCCATCGTGATGCTCTGTTTATTGGATTTAACATGTATCCATGACTGGATACATTACAAACTACGATAGTTAATGAAATTATAGTATGAATAAGTACATTCATTTTAAAATTTGTTATTGTTACTTAACTATATCATAGTGGAGTTTTTACTATTTATAATCAAAAATATAAACAAACACAGATATATTATCTTTTATCAGTAACAAAAGACTACAATTTGGTTTTACCTACATTATTCATAGGGTTATTATCACTACTTGGGAATTTGACATAAAACACTTACTTGTGTTATTTTAAAGTACTACTGTAACCCATTTTTAAAACATATTTTAAAAACAATATACATGGTCTCCGTCCATATTTTGACCCATTTTGATCAAAAATAATTTTAGGCAAAACAACAAAAAAACTTTTTATAATATTGCATATTTGCAATACAACGAACCTGTATTTAGCGGTTAGATTAGAATATATTTTTTGAAATAAGGTATTTGACCAATAAAAGTCCTAAAGTGCTAACAAAATGGCCATTTCGGTCTCCGGACCTGAGTCTCCTTAATTTCTTTATATGGGGATTAAGCAAATATCAGGGGCGGTCATATGGCTCCATGGCTCCCATGACCCCCTTATAACCGCCACTGGCAAATATACAAGGCTCAACCGCAACTACACTAGACGCTTTGCAAATTAGAATTACGTTAAGTTTGTGAAAAATATTTCTGAAAAATCTGATCCGATTTAAAAAAAAAACTTACAAGAGGCACTTTAATGTCTTTCAAGATGCATGACACTTGGCCCCTATTCCAATCTCAGCTTTTTGATTTTTGTGCCGGTGGAGGCAGTGGCAGCACAAGATGAAAATTTTATGTGGGCAAGATACATTTTGCGAGGCCCTCATATCCGCAAAGCCCCATCTCGACAAATGATATCGTGGGGAAAAAGTTGAGGAGCAAAAAAAGGTCTTCACCTTTCCTGCGAGCCCCTTTACTATTTTAATTTTGTTAACGCAAAATCAAGACGTAAGGCCCCTCGGGCCGCGAGGCCGTGAGCCACATCGCCCACGCCCTCCGCCCCCTGTGGGTGGGGAAAAAGAGTACACACACAAATTAATTTTTTTTTTAAAGATTTATCGTCGGTTTAATTATAAAAGTAACCACATATTTTACATTTTGTGAAAAAACTTGTTCGAACATTTTTAAGTTATTTTTACTAAAGGTTTAAAAAAATAATTTATTACTTACATTGATGAAATCCATAAATCTTTATTGAAAAAGCATTATAAGCAACTAATCGTATCTTTAAGTAGTTGTAAAACGCGTTTGTTTGGCTCCCCTAAATAATCCTAAATTTCAACAGTTTAAAGTGTGCAAAAAATCCCGTTTTTTTTTTTTAATTAATGGAAATGAAAAATTCTACTGATATAAAAATATTTAGCTCTATAACTGTGGTGGTTGAGCTAAAAATTGATTTTGGTATTGAACAATAATATATTAGTGATAAAAAAGTATAC